>OZ025250.1:14788257-15081284 GCA_964019135.1 Arenicola marina
GATCGATATTAATAGTGTAATTAGGGCGCTTTAACGGGATGTCATATGTGGCGCCAATGGGACCCAAGGGTCAAGGTCGAGAGGAGCCAACCATAGACATATGTACAGGTGGGGCTCGAACCGCGCACCGGCCACTTGGACCACTTGGATGCTGGCTGGCCAGAACAAAACCGACGCTTGCCAGCACTTGCCCGAACCCGTCCCCTACCAGAATCGTCACAGGCCCAGCGCCGGCTAGCTTGAACCCACCCGCATTTTGTCAGTAATTTAATGGCCTTTCATCGTTTATTGATCTGAGCATCAGTTATGTATTGTGACATAGTCTGAACAGTCTGTGAAAAACGTGACGAGAATACATGTTGCGCGAGCTGTATATTTCCATGGTATTTCACAGGTATCACAAGCGTCTGGCCTACATAAGGAAGCCTACATAATACCCATATAGGATTAGGGACCATAGTCAGAAACTGAGCCTCTGGCAGCCCGTATGTCTCACTGTCAACGTCTATGTCTGTCATTTTTTAATTCCGGCTGTGTGACAATTCGATTCAAGGTCCCGATACCATTCACAGTATGATTGTAAAGTGACGTATGTGATCAGATTATGCCATTACAGTAAGCAATTAGAGTCACAGAAATGTCAATGACAGTCTGTTTTCAAATCAATAAAACATAAACACACCGAAATGTCACATTCCGAGTGTAAAGTAACAAGATGGCGTCTAAAGTGAAGCGCAACGAACAGTCAGATTTACTTCAACCCCAAACGAAATTCAAATGGTGTCGGCAGTGGCGCTTTATCAGCAAGTTTTCGTATATCCCTCATGTCGATTATAACTAATCATTTTTGATATTTCGAGGATGTCAAACGTTCAGCTCGAGGCACTTTCTATCTAGAGATTGGCCAAACGTTCCGTAAACCGCTACATCGCCAATTTGTGTTATAGTCCTATTCTGCTTCACGTGCACGCGCTTGCCGTCACTCGCCCGACATCAGCCCAGCATACGAGCGGTTGGCGACACGTGACAGGTCCGACGCTGGCCCGACGTCGGCAGCGCCGGCTCGCACTTGCCGGCGTTGCCGCCTCCAGGCCATTGTCTGCCAGCACTGGCCCGGTGTTTACTGGGTAATGGACATTTAAACGAAACGGACAATTGTTAAATCACTAAATTTAACAATCATTCAACATTCATCAAAACGGTCAATCAACGACTAAATCAATTTAGCAGTTATTAACAGATAATAACAGAAAGCGGTTAACAATTGAATCAATCTTGTCATCTATCGTTAAATATTTAAAATAGAATCACAAAATCGTTTTTGATTTGGTCGTTCAGGATTGATGCGATCAGAGTTCAGATTTCGTGACTAAATGGTGAGAAAAAGCTAACACTGATCCGGTTGCTGTTGCGTTGGCCTTGATCTGGATTTCATTGATGTGGAGATGAATATCATTGAGTTCTATTGCAGCAGAATAGGGCAACACCGTTAAACATTCACAAGGAACACAGCTGAAACCTGTTTAAACAAAGACATGTTTATGTTTGGGTAATCACAACGCCCTAGGTATGGATAGTCATCCATTATTGAAACGCGCTGCGGTACTTTCGGTATCCATCGAATTGGACATTGTACAACATTGACTGATTGAAAACTTACCGGCCGGTGCTGGAGCTAGCTCCAGTTTTTCCAAAACAGGATCCCATCTTACTTTCGCTTCTTTTAGTCTGAAAGCAAGAACAACAGCGGTGCAAGTGAACTTCAATCAGTGTATCTTATCAATGTGTGATGCCTAAGGTGTGGGGGGAGAGGTCACTGCAAACTTGCCACGAATGGGAAGTGACCGAGGGGTCCAGGCATTTTATTTATGACCAGAGGGACCCTGAAACGCGTCGGTGGCCTGAAATAACGGTAATTAATATTCCTCTTCATTGAAAAAAAAACCTTTCTCGTTGATATCCCCTTGCTTGAGCGGGGGATTTAACCCCCCCCCCCCCCCCCCACCCGTCGCTTGGATCCGTGACTGCGACTGCAACCACTACAGTCTGTGGTAAGTGCGACGACGAACGCTATGTGATACAATACAATTACACATCGCCCGATCCTGGAGGAAATCTAAATTTACGTAGTTCCCGTATCGGCCGTTGGTGGCGTTTTATTCGACTCGGCCTTGGATAGTCTGGGCTAGCGGCCATTGCAAGCGGCCTATACTGGTGGCCTGGGCTAGCGGCCTGGGCTAGGCCTGGGCTACCGGCTTGCGCCAGGGGCCTGGCTTGCGACATGGACCAGTCATGGGCTAGGGGCCTGGGCAAGCGGCCTAGGCTAGCAGACTGGGCTAGCTGGCAACAACAAAACATGTCCTGGTATGTACTAAAACTGGGACCCCTGTTTTTCTTCCTCTAATGCAGATGTTGCATGTAATTTACAATCTAATGAATTTCTGGCAATTTGTAGTGAATGCATACCTAGTAAGATTGTCACTATACGTCCCAACGACAAACCCTTCTGTCGTAAGAATGTAAGAAACATCCAGAGGGTCTGGATAGGTGTCATAAAAAAACTAAAAATTCCAACATTTCAGACGACTGGACTGCATATCGTAATCTTCGTAACGAATATATTTCCGAAGTACGTAAAGCAAAACAAACATAGCAGGAAGCGTTAGAAAGTTAGTTGCATCAATCCAGTGCTATTTCTCCCAAAAAGTGTTTCAAAGGCACTATTAGGTTTGCGAGAAGCGCATTCGTACCTGGGCACTCGCTAACGGTGATATATGTGAATCCTCGAGCATTGCCATACGTTTGTTGATAATTTCTTTGTCGCTCAGTCAACATTCGACAACGTTTCACAAGTAGCAGAAAGCGATGTTGGGGACTTAATGAAATGCATTGTTACAAACAAAGCTTGCGGTTTTGATGGCATCAGTCTCGAGATGCTAAAGGAAGCTGGCCCATGCATAAGTAAACCACTTGCCAGACTGTTTAACCTGTCGCTATCATCTTGCATGTTCAATGCCCAAACAGTGGAAGAGTGCAACTTCATAAAACGGGTACAGTAAAACCTCTCTAAGTCGATCGACGATGGGACTGCCACTGATCGATCGACTTAGGGAGGTGGTCGAGTTACAGAATATTCATCCAATACTTTACTCGTGGCCAAAAAACAAACAGAAAAAAATATGTTTTCACAATACCAAGTAGTTTTTGTTTATTTGGAAAGTCTGATATTCAAATATACGTGTGCAAGTACTGGTAATCCCTTTTGCAGAAATGTCTTTATCAAAAGTTGCTAAGATGGCACATTTCTGTAGTTGTTCTTGAAGAGAGGCGACAAATGGCAACAAGTCCCCCAGATCTTCCTCAAGACTGATTGTATGTGTTCTAAAGGTGTAGAGTTTTGTGATCAAGATGATCAAAGCTTCAATGCATATTCTAACAACCAATAACAACGCGCAAACATGTCTCACACATTTTAAGATTGCTTTCCAGTCCACAGGTGTTATCGCCTAAATGTGTGTATTCTGCTAATTGCAATCAGCCGGTGACACTAATCCTTCCGCTAGCCGACAACCGATCGACTTAGGGAATATTAGATGGCGCGTTGGGACGAAAATGATCGATCGACTTACAGAGTAGGGAGGTGATCGGGTTAGAGAATACTGTTACAATGCTAAAGTATAGGCCGACAGTCGGGACTGGAAAAAATCGATCGAGTTAGGGAGGCGGTCGGGTTAGGGCGGTGGTCGGGCAGGGAGGTTTTACTGTAGTCGTAATCACGTGGAAAACTACAGGGCCGTCTCCCTTCTTAGTTGGGTTGGGAAACTGTTTGAACGAATAATATTCAAGTATATGTTTAACTACCTCCGGGATCACAGTATCTTACCGCAATTCCATTCTGGTTTCATTCCTAAGGACAACTTGTTAATATTTACCACTTACTGTGTAACGCACTTGATCAAAAGAAAGATGTTCGTATAGTTGTCTGCGACATTTCAAAAGCATTCGATCGTGTATGGCACGCTGGGTTAATTACTAAATTGAAAATTATTGGTATAAATGATGTGCTTTTATCTTGGTTTAAAGACAACTTGTCAGACAGATACGAAATAGCAATTCCGTGGACGAAATAGCAATTCCGTCGACGAAATAGCAATTCCGTCGACGAAATGGTAATTACTTTGACGAAATACAACTTTCGTCGACGAAATAGCAATAAGTAGACGAAATACAACTTTCATGGACGAAATGAAACTTTCGTCTTGATCCAATTAATTTTGTCCAGTGATAGCTACAACACGGAACAACCTCACAAAGCGCGGAAACCAGATCTTCCGCCTACAAACACCGAATGACACGGAGCATGGTGAGTGTATCTATAGGACTTATGCCGGCAATATTTTGCTTAACGTTCTATATCTTAATTCTGTCCATGTTGAAGTATCGCCAGCATGTGTATGTATCTTTCAATTCATTAATAATGCCGAAAGTGCAACATCTACGAAAAGAGCACGATATGTGAGAAGAAAAGATAAAAAAAGCAGGGTGGATCTAGGCTTTTGTTGAGAGAGCTGGGGCAGTAAAGGGGGCTTTAACAGGTACAAATCAGGTGAGAGGACGGGCGGTGGGGGGCATATCCCGCTGAGGACAAGATGCCTCGTGTAGCCCGGTATCATACTGTGATAAGTTTGCAGGTCTCGCTTTGTCAGTTCGTTGTTCCGTGTTGTAGCTATCACCGGAAAATAATTCATTTGGTCAATACGAAAGTTGCATTTCGTCGACGAAAGTTGCATTTCGTTCGTTCCTAGGAGGGGACCACAGAGGGCTGGACAGCGAGAGATCACAGTGCTGGCGACGAAAAACGAACCAGGGGCCACCCTTGCTAATGGTTGCCTAGTAGCGAGGGTGATACAAAGGATATACATAGATCCCCACTTAGTTGGGCAAGACATTGTCCTTGTTACTCCTCGGATGCCTGTAGGGGCCAGAGTCTTGGATTCATATGCAGGACGTGGTGGTTAGACTGCAAGGCCGCAGTCCAATGGGCAACGGTGGAATATTATTTGTTCCGCTAGCAACGACAAAACACGATAACTGGGTTCATAAATTAAAAATTAACCAATTTCAAAATACCAATAGTTTGTGAAACCTTACTTCTAGCAAGGCAGCCGCCTGGTGGCGCACTTGTTTGTTATCGAACGTATATACAGTTGACCGCAATGCCGGGCTAGTCCCGTCTGGCGCGCTACGTAAAAGTAACTTATGTACAGGTGGATAGATACTCGCAAACATCAGTATTGTATTATCTCTGGAAAAATAGGAAACTATCTCTCTTTGGTAGAAATGTCATTGTACAAACGTATCTTTTGCCAAAGCTTACCTATGTCATGTCAGTCTTACCGACGGTCGACGAGAACTATTATAACGCTTTGCAAAACGATATATTCAAATTTATATGGAATGGCAAACCAGAAGGTATAAAGAGAACCGTGATGTATAACGACAGAAACCACGGCGGTATGAACATCATAAATGTATCGATAAGAGATAAGGCCGTCAAAGCCTCATGGGTTAAGAAGTGACAAAAAGAAAATACGCTGTGCTACCTAGTTTCACATTACCTCGGACAAATGAAGGACATTATGTGTGTAGCAGTGAGTCAAACCATTCCTACTAGCCTCGGCTAGAGGGATCACCCCTTTAGCCGAAGAGGTAGAGTGGTTGACTTGAGATCGGGAGATCGTGAGTTCGACTCCCGTTGGGGACCAAACCGGCCCCCGCCGTTACAATGGAGCCCGACGTGGGGCTCCAATGACACAGACTAAATCAGCCGGTGTGGTTCACTCATGTACATTTATTTAACAAATGTATACAAAGATTGCCTGGTAGTCTGGGGAAAGACGAAAAACATCTAAGTACTCATGGATGTATATCGAGCGTAAAGACAAGGTATATGACAAGGATAAAGGCATATAGTTATTTAAATCCATACTATTTAAATAATCCAATAGAAACGCATATCTATATCAAAGTAATCATACAAACAGGTAACATACCTTTCCAGTCGGACCACCGTGACCAATAAATATCAGTCTGCCCCGAGCTGGGACGGAGCCATAGTCACGAGTCAGAACCTCTTACGTTTATATACCCGCTATGACAAGGAAAGGATGGGACAAGACGCATTTTAACGCTGGCGGATTGGCTAATACAGGCCAACAAGCAAATGAAACACCTTACGGTGGCCGCTCCCTCACTCTCAAACTCACTTTCATACTCACTCATCACCAACCCGGCGCACTTTACGAAATCAGTCACTCACACATTCACTCACACAGGCGCTATGGCAAGCCGACCTTTTTATATCGGTCACATCAGTTATCATCAAAAAGTTATCGAGCCCAACGCCGCGGGTCTTATACCCGATCAGCCCTCACCAACGCCGCGGGTCTCATACCCGATCAGCCCTCACCAACGCCGCGGATCTCATACCCGATCAGCCCTCCCCAACGCCGCAGTCTCATACTTCTCATACTTTCTGGAACGTCGCAATATGACAGTTGTGCACAGGTATATAATTAGTAACTTACCAGCGGGATCCAGGAAAGTTCTCTCTTCGTGTCTCTGGTCTAATGCTGAGGGTTTCACGTGAAGTCTGATCGCGTCGAAAAACGGCCGCTCGGAGAAGTAGCGTCGCCTAAAGTGAATAGAGACTGGAGTTCTTATTTCAAGTCGTCGCTCTCTCAGTCACGTAGACACGCTCACTTACCTCCATCCCAAAACAATGTGACATGGCTCACTGGAGACGCTGACGTATATGTTCCGCCTGCTGGCAGTTGTACCTGGTGCGCCTTTCCCGGAATGTCATGCATGACGGCACCCTATGCTTGCAGTTCCCGCGCGGCTGGCAACTTTGACCGCGCCCGCTCGGCAAGCGCCGGAGTTTGCATTGATCTATATCAAGTGACGACCTCAGCCAATGCACTTAAAGTGTTCGTGCCACGCCAAAACAACTTCAGCTCATATTAATCTTTTGTGTGTCCGCGCTTATATTATCGAGCTGTAACGCCCCAAATAGTAGAAGGGCATACTTTTTCCACTTGTTTTCACACTTACCAATTTAACTTCAGCGAGCAAGGAAAGTGACGTCAACGGGGAATACAAACGCACTTGCTTTTATATTAAGACTCAGATTCTGTCTGCTCATTGGCTTGAACTCAACGAAACGCACTCAACCATGAGGACAATACACGCCCTCGACCACAGATGTCTACGCACTGCATCAAAGCTCACCTGTCAATCTTGTGACATCATTGGGGAATTTTCAAATAACGCTCAGATGCAATGCTCCCAGAAATAAACCCCCCGGCCCTTTTTCTTTACTACTTTAACGAACCCGTTTATAGTGATATCGTGGAATAAAAACTGTAAACTCCCATTAAAACAAATTATTATTTGTTTATCTTCCCTAAACCAAGATAACTCTGAGCAAGACAAAATCGTGGCACGAACACTTTAAGGCCACGAAGTCTAGGATAAAGACTGCGGCGGCCCAAGACAGCGACGACATATGTTACTAAACAAGTAAAAAATTGACCTGCAAGCTGTATAATGTGTTTATCATTACAGATACTCACTACTCACGCAGAATTGGCTTTTTCCGAGCCTCAGCCCTTCGGTACCTCTCGGAGCCATTCGGCACAGCTCGGCCCCACCACGCAGCACCCCACACCATTAAACCGCGGAATTGGCTTTTTCCGAGCCTCAGCCCTTCGGTACCTCTCGGAGCAGTTCGGCACAGCTCGGCCCCACCACGCAGCACCCCACACCCCCCGGGGATGACCTGCAAACACTGTTAAACAACATCTCCAACCAGACCCCTACGTCGCCCATCCCCTCAACCCCCTCCTCTCCTGACCCCCCACCGCGCGCTGCACACCCTAGTCATATGTGCGTAGAAGGGGGAGGGAGGGACGGTGCTCGGCCCGAATTAATCGGCCCGCTGTAATTTGAAACCCCTCTCTGTCCAGGAGAGCCGGTGGGGGGGAGGGGGGGGGGCGGCGGGGGACGGTGCTCAGCGCAGTGCGCTGTGAATAAACCACTCGCTGTCCAAAATAGAGGGGGAGGGGCGTTGTTTGAAACTAGTGCGCTGTGGATTCAATTTTTTATCTGTCCATCGGGGATGGGTAGGGGCGATGGTGGGCCCGGGTTTGCTGTAGATTTAAAAAGCCTCTCTGTCCGAGGAGCTGGGGGGGGCGGGGGTGGGGGTGGGGGGACGGCCTGGCCCTGCATGCCCTGCCGTCTAGCGCTCGTCGTAATAAGGGAAAGAAATACCAGTACCAGGCAGAAGGTAGACATTGGACAGATATAATATCGATAATTGTATTGACATACATTGAGACCGGGAGCTACTGAATAACGGGACATAAATGTTAAGGATATTTAAACACTTCCTGTGCAATTATTGTGCATCCAGTACAGAATAGTCAAATTGTGGCTAAAGCACGCTAATAAACGAATATCAGTCCAGTAAAACTAAGGCCCAAGCTCATACATTGATTGAGTAAAAAAAAAGGGGCTGTTTCCCGTCCGTTGTTTGTCATTGAACGTAGTACTACTACATTCAGTGGATAAAATCTGCATGACGTCCTAGTTGGATCTATATAATTGACGTGTATAGTCTGCTTAACTTTACTGTAAAATCGGATACTGCTGTGACTGATATTAAGAGAAGCGTATTATAGGCAAGGTTCCATGGGCAGAGTTCGTTCTCTTGCTACTCATGGAAAGTTGTGGGCGCGAGACAGTGGGGATTTGTTTGCTTTGATGACGGTTCGGGCGATAAGACGCAAGGTAGCCCGCCGTAGATATGGTCACCATGTAGGATAATCACCCGAAAGCGATATTATGCTTAAGGGCCAGTAGAAGCGGCATTGTGAGCCTGAAAAGTTTCAAGTGTCGAAATATTGTTTGCACTCTATTGGTGCCATTTATAAGCATAACCTAATAATTGATATACCATTACAGTCTATGCACCCAGAAGAGCTAAATAAGCTATGGCCATGAAATAGGGGACATAATTTTGTGAAATTGTGTATCATTCCGAAATATTTAATTTCAGGCAGTGCCAACAGAAAGCGGCCAGTTGAAAACTTGCTAAACCTCATCAAAATGAAAGTAGACGTAATGGTTTATTGCCAACGAGGCTTATTTTGTTAATTTAATTTAAATTGGATTCTTACGGAAGACATGAAGTTACCTTGTCGTCCCAAGTTTTTGTAAAGTTGGTCGTCATTTTTCACTTCTGGTTCGCAGAAAAGTAGTCCGTTTTATGGCACATTAACCCTTTATTTTCAAGAGTTCACAAATCAACACAACATGTGTATTACTAGTCGGCCATATTGAATCTGCTTTATTTCCACCGGGAGCATTCGTTGCGTTACACTCATACGCACGGGGGATCATTCCTTATTCCACAATACTACAGCCGCTTTCGAACAACGCGAAAAAATGGTCTGCGACAGCAAACACCATGAATATTGACATGTGTCTGTTAATCGATAATACATAATGGTAGTAAATGCTGGCTTACCATAAGGAAAATATAAATTCATTTGCAAAAGGCCTTTGGCAATAATGAGTGTATTGGCAGACAAATCCGGCTTCGGAAAAGCAATCCTAAACATATATCCTCGTGTGAACAGGTGAAGACGACCATATATGATTCCATGCAAATATCGTATTATGATTGAACCATTTACTCGCCATGAAATAGAAAAAAGCTAACCTAATATTATCGAGATATTTCTCAAATTTTCAATCGAATTTTTAGGGTGAAGCTGTGCGTGTGGCTCGTGGCACACACAGACATGTGTTCGATCAGTGGTTTCTTTGTCTCCAGCCATTGAACATGCTGGTTATCAGTCAAGCAGAGCACGGAGAGTTCACGCTGGGGCTGCATATTGTTACATTGAGACAGATTACTTAAATGTTAAATGCATTTCAATAACCAACTGTTCGCCGCTGAGATTGAAATCCTTGCAAGTGACTTCAGTACCAAACGGGTTAATATTGTGTGTGGTGCCCTGTGGCATGTCACGCGCTGGCATGTAAACAATCACCTGCGACCTCGTCGTTGGAAATATGACTTGACAGCAATCTGAAACATGATCGAATGATTTCTTTAACTCCATTATTTTTGTTTATTAAATTACTAAAGTATCCTTGTCTGATTTAGCTGAAATGTATACCGATTTCTTGAGAAACCTGCGAAACTAAAGCACGTGCGGTAACCGAACAACATACTTTGGGTGTCGACGTCTTACTGAAAACATAGTTCCTGAAGTTGGTGAGCTTTTCCGAAGAAATATGGGCAATTTATGTCAATTCAGTTATGAAATATGGATACATGTTTGGATTATATTCAGTTCTAGTGTATATCAGCTAGAGACTGGCGGATTATAGACTGGTAAACAAATGCGTAGTAATATGAGACTATGTGCGAAGTGTCCACGAAAAAAAGAGGTGAAGAAGACCCACAATATATTTGAAAATCCCAGGTAATGTGATGTGATCACTCCGATGAAGCTCCATAACTGGTAGGTATGACGTTGTAGAACATGCTTGTCAAGTAAAGACGTAATCCGACAAAATATGGCGTGGGTTAATCCAGTCTAAAATTAAGCTTTCCTTAAATGCTTCTATTATCGCCTTCGGTCAAAAATGGCGACTGCCGAGGGACACATGTTTACAGAAAATCATCTGTTAGTCAGTAATATGGGTTTAGTAACGTTAAATTATTCTCGTTGGTTCTACTTCGGACGATTGGGGAGACAATTAACTTAGTTTTAAGAGATATTGCTGTGGTTCTTAGGATGTGCACTTCTCACAATATTTCTTAATTTTTTGGTAATAAATAGGAAAAGGTGAATGGTTAGAGCAAAGGCATGACTGGGGCTTCATTCATAATTTATCTGGGGACATTGTAGCAGAATATTTTAACAACTAAATAGAGGTATGGCAGGTAAAACAAAATTTTCAACAAATTACTCTGGTGTCAATAAACCGGTTCTAATGGCCCTTAATAAGTTATCATCAAAAAGTTATCGAGCCCAACGTCGCGGGTCTTATACCCGATCAGCCCTCACCAACGCCGCGGGTCTCATACCCGATCAGCCCTCCCCAACGCCGCAGTCTCATACTTCTCACACTTTCTGGAACGTCGCAATATGACAGTTGTGCACAGGTATATAATTAGTAACTTACCAGCGGGATCCAGGAAAGTTCTCTCTTCGTGTCTCTGGTCTAATGCTGAGGGTTTCACGTGAAGTCTGATCGCGTCGAAAAACGGCCGCTCGGAGAAGTAGCGTCGCCTAAAGTGAATAGAGACTGGAGTTCTTATTTCAAGTCGTCGCTCTCTCAGCCACGTAGACACGCTCACTTACCTCCATCCCACAACAATGTGACATGGCTCACTGGAGACGCTGACGTATATGTTCCGCCTGCTGGCAGTTGTACCTGGTGCGCCTTTCCCGGAATGCATGACGGCTCCCTATGCTTGCAGTTCCCCCGCGGCTGGCAACTTTGACCGCGCCCGCTCGGCAAGCGCCGGAGTTTGCATTGATCTATATCAAGTGACGACCTCAGCCAATGCACTTAAAGTGTTCGTGCCACGCCAAAACAACTTCAGCTCATATTAATCTTTTGTGTGTCCGCGCTTATATTATCGAGCTGTAACGCCCCAAATAGTAGAAGGGCATACTTTTTCCACTTGTTTTCGCACTTACCAATTTAACTTCTGCGAGCAAGGAAAGTGACGTCAAAGGGGAATACAAACGCACGTGCTTTTATATTAAGACTCAGATTCTGTCTGCTCATTGGCTTGAACTCAACGAAACGCACTCAACCATGAGGACAATACACGCCCTCGACCACAGATGTCTACGCACTGCATCAAAGCTCACCTGTCAATCTTGTGACATCATTGGGAAATTTTCAAATAACGCTCAGATGCAATGCTCCCAGAAATAAACCCGCCGGACCTCACTTTTGCTACTTTAACGAACCCGTTTATAGTGATATCGTGGAATAAAAACTGTAAACTCCCATTAAAACAAATTATTATTTGTTTATCTTCCCTAAACCAAGATAACTCTGAGCAAGACAAAATCGTGGCACGAACACTTTAAGGCCACGAAGTCTAGAATAAAGACTGCGGCGGCCCAAGACAGCGACGACATATGTTACTAAACAAGTAAAAAGTTGACCTGCAAGCTGTATAATGTGTTTATCATTACAGATACTCACTACTCACGCAGAATTGGCTTTTTCCGAGCCTCAGCCCTTCGGTACCTCTCGGAGCCATTCGGCACAGCTCGGCCCCACCACGCAGCACCCCACATCCCCCGGGGATGACCTGCAAACACTGTAAACAACATCTCCAACCAGACCCCTGCGTCGCCCATCCCCTCCACCCCCTCCTCTCCTGACCCCCCACCGCGCGCTGCACACCCCAGTCATATGTGCGTAGAAGGGGGAGGGAGGGACGGTGCTCGGCCCGAATTAATCGGCCCGCTGTAATTTGAAACCCCTCTCTGTCCAGGATAGCTGAGGGGAGGGGGGGGGACGGCGGGGGACGGTGCTCAGCGCAGTGCGCTGTGAATAAACCACTTGCTGTCCAAAATAGAGGGGGAGGAGCGTTGCTTGAAACTAGTGCGCTGTGGATTGAATTTTCTATCTGTCCATCGGGGATGTGTAGGGGCGATGGTGGGCCCGGGTTTGCTGTAGATTTAAGACGCCTCTCTGTCCGAGGAGCTGGGGGGGGGGGGGGAGGCGAGGGTGGGGGGGGGGGCGGCCTGGCCCTGCATGTTAAGTAGAGCGCGCCACTCTTTAGCATGTGCATATACACATATATAGCGCCGTCTAGCGCTCGTCGTAATAAGGGAAAGAAATAACAGGCAGAGGGTAGACATTGGACAGATATAATATCGATAATTGTATTGACATACATTGAGACCGGGAGGTACTGAATAACGGGATATAAATATTAGGGATATTTAAACACTTTTTATGCAATTATTGTGCATCCAGTACAGAATAGTCAAATTGTGGCTAAAGCACGCTAATAAACGAATATCAGTCCAGTAAAACTAAGGCCCAAGCTCATACATTGATTGAGTAAAAAAAAAGGGGCTGTTTCCCGTTCGTTGTTTGTCATTTAACGTAGTACTACTACATTAAGTGGATAAAATCTGCATGATGTCCTAGTTGGATCTATATAATTGACGTGTATAGTCTGCTTAACTTTACTGTAAAATCGGATACTGCTGTGACTGATGTTAAGAGAAGCGTATTATAGGCAAGGTATCATGGGCAGAGTTCGTTCTCTTGCTACTGATGGAAAGTTGTGGGCGCGAGACAGTAGGGATTTGTTTGCTTTGATGACGGTTCGGGCGATAAGACGCAAGGTAGCCCGCCGTAGATATGGTCACCATGTGGCATAATCACCCGAAAGCGATATTATGCGCGGGATAAGGTGATAAGCACCCAGCGGTAGTATTGACACATGCGATAGCGTTGACACATTTAAGAGCGAAAATGTTGATACACCCAAGGCGGACCAAGCAATGCATGCAGTGGTTCGGTTGGATATACGTTCAAGGCGGCTGCTGATGCCAATGTGCTCTTGCATGCAGCGGCATAGTGGGACAGACAGCTTCATTTATCGCGGGGAAATATTTTTCATTTTGAAACGGATGTTTTGGATATATGTGTACATACTATATTGGCATTGCGTTCGGGTGGTTGTTAGCAATAAGGGCCTATATGTTTCCTTTTTGGTCTTCAATATATTACACCCTCAGATATATAACTTCAGAGTCACTAAATTTAGATATAGAAAAAGCTACTGATGTTTTTACAAGGTGTTTGCAGAAGGCAGGAGATCAATAAGGGAAAAGACATTTTAAACCTAGCTCAGACAGAGAATACAACCTGCCTGGTGGGATGAGGAGTTACAGAGACTGAGAGAACAGAAATAAAGACTATTTGCATGGAAAATAATCCGGAGTCACTAAACGAAGATATTTCATTGGAAGAAACTGCCAATTATATAAATAACTAGCCAGTAACAATGCACCAGGTATTGATGGAGTGATTAATGAAATGCTGAAATATACAGTGAAGCCTCTTGCTCCCTACTTCACAAATCTGTTTAATGCAATTTTAAGAACTGAGAAATTTCCCATGGCGTGGGCTGAACCTATTCTCTTCCCAGTTCATAAAAAAGGTTCAACAAATAATGTTAATAACTATAGGGGTATTGCCTTGTTGCCGGTCATTGGCAAAGTTTTCCCTGGTATCCTCACGAATAGATTGACGAAGTGGGCTGAAGAGTCAGAGCAATTGTATGAAGAGCAAGCTGGTTTCAGACGAAATAGGAGTACAGTGGACCATACTTTCACGCTATATGCCTTAGCCAAAAAATATTTAAGCCGCCCCAGAGGTAGATTCTACTGTATATTTGTTGATTTCTCTAAAGCATTTGACTCTGTTCCTCATACACTATTGTTTCATGCTCTTGTTAAGAGAGGGTTGCACGGAAACATGCTTAAAATAATCAAATTTGTGTATAGTAGCTTATTATCCTGTGTACTGGCGGAAGGAGATCTCAAGGAATTCTTTAAATGTGAGACCGGTACCAGACAAGGTTGCATGATTAGCCCTTTACTTTTTGTCCTTGATTAAGATAAATTTGTACTCCACAGGCAGATGCCATGGTGTTTTTCTGGATGAAAATGCCTCTAATATTTGCTTAATGTTATATGCTGATGATATAATCCAGTGCGCAGTTCTGGTTGGCAGACTCCAGGAACAAATCAATCTCTTGAGCGAGTATTGTAAATCTTCAGGGATGAAAGTTCACATTGAAAAGACAAAAATGATGGTTTTCAGAAATGGTGGTGTTATAAAAAAAGATGAAAAATGTTATTTGGAGGTGGACAGATTGATTGCGTTTCTTATTACAAGTATTTGGGATTCATTTTCTCCTCAAGACTTAAATGGACCAAGGGGGTACAGACACTAGCTGCCCAAGGGTCAAAAGCAGCTGGCATGCTAAAGCGATTAATCTATAAATGTAATGGTGTATCTCCCACCGTAGCTTTTAAACTGTTCGACAAGATGGTGCTTCCAATTGTGACATTTGCGTCTGAGGTGTGGGATTATGAAATGCAAGATCACATAGAAAGGGTGCACCTAAAATTTTGTAAGTACCTTTTAGGCGTATCAACTACAACCACTAACGTAGCAGTATTGGGGGAGTGTGGCAGGTATCCACTCTATATTAATTAATATGGATAGGTGCTACCTAAAGAATGCGAGCGTATATTTATTAATTCAGATATTCCGAGGGGACATTAATATTAGATTAATATTCAAAATATTCTCAATATTCTCACTTCGGTTTGCCATAAAGAATATCTTTGGCGGGATGACGTATATCATGCACGTGCTTGTGGCATATCATTCGATTGCTTAGGAACTCCCATTGTGACGTCTTGCTTATAACATTTTGACGTCACAACTACTCACTATGACAGCAGCCGATGGGCGGTCACCAAGAGCGCTCTGCTTGGCAACAGACATTTAGGCCGTCGCTGATAAATTAACTTTAATTTGAAGTTTACATCCAGTGTTAAAATTGAGCAATTTATTCGCTAATTTTGTGGGGCAGCTGATTTAATTATTAAAGACATGACATAATAGGCTTCGACCTCTCTTTGCTTGAATATATTTATGTACAGCTGATATTTACTCAGAGTCCGAAAACGTCTCATGGGGGTTGTTACGCGAAATAAAAGTCCTAACAAACTGGGTAACTAAAGTCAAAGAGTTGTATAAATATGGCTTTGGGATTGTGTTCTTAAGCCAGGAAGTTGGTGATGTAAATATTTTTATAAAAGAATTTGTTCAAGGAATGAAAGACTGTGCCCAACAAGATTGGAACAGCGATGTTAAGGACAGCAGTAAACTTCAGACGTATGCCTTGTTTAAGACTCTTCTGGAACCAGAAAAACATTTATATTGTATAAACCTTAGGAAATTTCGAAGCGCACTTTAAAAATTTAGATGTTCGGACCATCGTTTGGCCATTGAAACCGGTAGGAAAGGTATATTTTATGTCGAAGACGAATTTCACTTTGTGTGCATATGTGATCTGTATATCGACATTCGTAAGAAATACTTACCTTGCATCAGAAATTTCAGACTTCATATTTCTAATGAAATCGAGAAATGACGAAATACTTTATCAGCTGGGTCAATTTATATACTATGCAGGGAGATTAAGGGATTTTTTTAAATTTAACTGGTTTATACAGGGACAAGGAATAACAATTGCGTTTGTATATGTGTTTTTTACCATGGACCTGAGGCCTTTTAGTGCAATAAACTTATTATTATGATTAAAACATTTTTACGTAGCCAGTCTGCTTTCAAAGATTGAAAATATGAGTATACATCAACCATGCTTAGGCCTCCTTTAGTGATTAGGGCAATGATATATGTGCGTTTGGGTTTATCCGTCTTACCTTAAATGAACTTTCGAGAGCGCATGGGCTTTTATGAGAATTACTTGACCTAGAAGCATCAAGTACGCTTCTTCCAGTTTCCAAGCAAAGTATCTATTGCTTTTATTCTTTCGTCCCAATTTAAGCGATCAAATGCATCCTTGTCAAACCCCATAAACACCCCAAGTACACGGACTGGTCCTGTGTGAAAGTGCACCCTATTTAAGACCCCGGTGATGTCTTTGTGGGTACCAATAGCCATGCTGCTTGTTTTGTCCATATGTCTCCAAGTATAATAGTCGCATTGTCTGCAAATTGCGTTATCATAATATCCTGTAGTTGACCTTGATGTTGTATCCCTTTATTTCTTTACTCCCTCTCAACTGTATAGTGAGGATTGCAGCAGCAAGAATAAACAGAAAAGCCGACAGTGTACAGCCTTGTTTGACCCCCTCTACCAAGGTTAACTTCTGCCGAAATATGTCCATTGTTTTTGTTATAGAAGCTGCCGGGTCCTTTAATGGTGTTTACACGATTTATAAATCTCTCCCCAAAATTAAAAGCCTTCAGTGTTTCAGGTATTAAGTACAGTGGTCCCTGCATTATACGGTCCCTCCATTATACGACTCCCTCCGTTATCAGGTCGTTTCGCTGTGCACGGAACACTTTTACATGTTAAAGTCCCTTTATGGTAAGGAGAAAGCACGAAAAAGTGTTGATTCGTTGTTCAGAATACACGAAGCGTTAGCCGAGTGGATTCTGAACAACGAAATCAACAACTTTCGAGTGTTATCTCTTACTCAAAACAGGTCACCTATTGGCAATAGACCAATCCAGGCGTCAGTCATTCGCTGACGTCACTCTTGCTTTTATCCAATCATGTGATGAAAAAAGTGTCTTCCACGTGTGTTATGTCGAACAAACAAGCATCATGCCACTTTGTTGTCAGTTCCAGAGCTGAGCACTGCTCACTTGTACCTTGTAACTTGCTCCGATTGTCAATTGCATACTCACGAGGAAAATGGTCTCAAGTGGGGATGGGGCTTAGTGTCGGAATGTGCATCGGTCTATGTTAGACTTCCCATCAGTTCACATGTCCGAATCATAATAGTGCCATTAAGCCCCCACATGAGTTAATCTTTCCGGTCGTTGTTCCATGTGAAGGCAAAACATTTGTTCAGCATATGGCTCACGTATAACTCACGCCTAACGTTTACTACAAATATAATACATTTCTTGAGCTCTAACATTTCTTCAATACATATCACCTTGAGATGACATTGGCTCGTTATTGCGGATGATCGAAGACGATCTTCGGCCAGTGGCACAGTTACTGTGGCCAGTATTTATTTATAAAGACACTTCAAAGCCCTTGATACAGGATATGAAACAAGCCACACTGCACGCCTGATCCCAACTAAAACTATACACTATTCCGGTTACATACTGCACCTGTGACCTCTCTCCACTAATAAATGTACACTTGATACAACCACTTTCACAGCTATCTCACCATAAAGAATATGGCCGAGAAACCAGACTCTGAAATCGAACTCACTAAAGCCGCGGCTACTGCGGCAAGCTTGTAGCAAGTTAGCCCTGAAGAACCCAGGCCTCGCTGCCGCACGGCCAGGGTCCTGACGTGCAGCCTGCAAATCCTCAGCGATTTGAAACCCCTCCACGGTAATGGGACTAGTGTCACTTTGTGGGTGAATACCACGTCCAATCCTTATTATATTTGAATTCTACATACCTTAAACTATCTATTTACATATAGTTTGTTTCTTTAAAGAACTGTTGATGTCCACAATACCGGTGATATTCCGCATTTCATTCGTAACATGCGCGCAGCCATTCGAAGTGACAAGCGGCAGCTTTGTCAACAGATGGCGCTACAGGGCGGAAGCGGCAAATTCCCCGGTTTTACCGGTTTACCTCGTACAATTTTACTGGGCGCTCGCGCTCGATCCCAAGACGTTTTCGCGCATATCTACAAGAAAATAAAATGGGTGTCTTCTGGATGTGGAAATCGCGATATAACGAAGACACAAAGATTGCACAGTATAATGCAAGGCTTCATTCAATCTTAGTGTCATCATTATGTCGCGATTTCCACATCCAGAAGACGCTTATTTTTTTATTGTGGAGATGCATGACCACGTCTTGGATCGAGCGCGAACGCCTAGCATAATTGTATGAGGTAAACTGGTAAAACCGGGGAATTTGCCGCTTCCGCCCTGTAGCGCCATCTGTTGATATATTTGCCGCTTGTCACTTCAAATGGCTGCGCGCATTTTTGCCCTGGGTTCTTCAGGGCTAGTAGCAAGTAGGATCCCTGGAGTCAACTAATAGCACCCTATGGAACCTCACATCACCTCACATCACCTCATAGCACCTCACAGTAACTAGTAGGAAAGGAAAGCACCTTGCATATAAAGAATATGACTAAGGAACCAGACCCAGGAATCACACTCACTACAGCCGCGGCTACTGCGGCAAGCTTATAGCAAGTATGGTCTGCAGCCACTTCTGTCTCTGTGTCTGTGGCCCTCTCTTTGTGCCCGTGGCTCTCTCTGTCTGTCCCGAGGCCTCCCGATGCACCTCTATTTATACCAGCCTGAGCCCCAAGCGTCCCCAAGGCTCTCTCAGCCAATGGGCGATAATCAAAGTAACTGTATACCTACGCTTGAAAATAAAACTAAAATACGACAACACTGGCTACACTTCAAAGTCCTGGAGAAACCTGCTAAATAACCTACATAAAAAGATTGCTAAACTGTTCATAAAGATACTCACGTTAAAAACCTTTAATCCTCTATTCTTCTTCGTCTAAACTTTCTCTCTCTCTGTTTCCTTTTCTGGCGGAAGTTTACAAACCCAATCTCACCCACGCCCCCTACCGAGCTACCGTCCTACTTTCGTAGATCGTTACAATATCATGGATACATGCCGGATACACCCTGGATACATGCCGGATACAGCCTGGATACATGCCGGATACACCCTGGATACATGCCGGATACACCCTGGATACATGCTGAATATGGCCTGGATATATACATTGGATACATATGATGTACACCGAATGAACCATGGGTGTACGCAGGCTATACCTTCGATAAGCGCTGGATACACTCTGGTACACTTTTCATTGCCACCCCCACCTCCACCCATCCCCAGTTCGGTGTGGGATTCCTCTGCTCGGAAAGGAGACCCAGAGCGACCATAGTCAATGGCAGATAACATATTGACCAACTCTCTCTGACCGCGTGATCATGAAATATAACATTGTTCGCGGTTTAAATTAAATGATTTGGTGTATAATGCTGTTTAAATGGCCTGGGCCGTATTCATAATCTCCTCGTAAGTTACGCACGAATAGTGCATTTTCATCTTAGCCCCACCAGCTCGTTGTGGTCGGCTCATGATTAAGAAATCCTCTTCCAAATAATTTTAGCCTTCTCTTAATTGGGTGACTACTTTTGTATTTTGAACCCGATAATCGCTCGACAAATCTTCCACTTAGCGCTAAATCTAGTGGTGCAGCCTAAGTGGCAATTATCAATATGGCCCCTGATTTAGAGCCCATGATCTGTTTGCCTTGGAGGTGGGGAGGGGGGGTGGAGGTTACTCGCTAAACCGCAGATCAATAGGTCCGGGTTCGAATACTGGACACTGGGGCATATTTCCTCCATTCATCCTTTATCATCGTGTGCACAAAGGCGGCCTAAAACACCAATTCATTCCATTTCTTATTTGCCGTGGATACACCTTGGGGACGGAGAAGAAGCTGTACTTTTCTACTCATGTAATAAGTGAGCAACATTTGATGCCCAGCCTCGGGTGGGACAAAGATCGACTCATAAAAGTGTTGATTCGTAGATAATAATCAACACTTGTAACAAAAGAATGACGTGACAACGATGTTTTAATAACCCCTCGCTAACGCGACTTACGACCGACATTTCTACTTGGTATGCGACCGGCACACAATTCAATCCCTTTGTTAACAGGTTAATTCGCTGCATGTCGGCGCGGCGTGGTGTGACAGTCGACTCGATTGGCTCTAAACAAACAACACATTGGGCAAATCTGACTGGTTGTTAACAAGCAGACGTCTAAGTGGGCGCCATTGCTATTCACACCTGGTTTGTACACTTGACATAAGTATGGCTGTCTTAATTTCAAAAGTTTTACTTTGGAGCACAAAGGTTTTAACTTTGGAGCAGCGTGTCATTGCTATTCAACGACACGGAGCTGGAGAAACAATTAGCATAGCAGCTTTGTTTGACTGAATGCTGATGCTATCACGGATAAGTGGAGAAAAAGAGCTCTCTGAAGCTGTATTATAGTGCTTTTTGAATGCGTGGCGATACTTGAGCGAAAACTGCCCATCTCGGGGCATCCCTCTAGTATACAACGCCGCCCGTTAAACGGTCTTTTCGGGCTTTCAGAACAGAAGTCCTGTAAGGTGGGGCCATTGTATCACTCTATGGTATCGAACGCTTTCTTGAAATCCAGAAATAGCAGGATACCTAGCTGATCGTTTATTCTTCTCTGCGTGTGCTATGATGTCGTCAATCAGACGGATGTTTTGACCGATATATCGTTTCTTTAAAAACGCAGTTTGATAATTGCTGATGATTTTTTCCTATGACATCTCGTACTCGGTTACTTAGACAGAAGGCTAAGACTTTGTAGTCGATTTCGCATAGACTTATTGGTATATAGTTTGAGATGTGTTCTCGGTCCCCCTGGAAGGGGTAAATGACGACACGCCACACATGCATATTTCACAAATCGACATTCGACATTGACCACCAAATTCAGGCGACACTGAAGATGTGAAAATACGACATCGGCACAGATACTTGCAAATTTTAGAGAAAAAAACGCCACTGAACTTAGCCAAAATCACACACGACATTAGACACTGCAAATTTGAAAAAAATCGACACTGCCCCCCCCCCCCCTCCCAGACCATTCAGTCTGTATCGCACGTGACAGTAACCAACACAAGTCCGTTGTCATTGTAACGTCAGCTCAATTTAATGCAACAATATGAAGTCTTCTCGGTCTGGCACAATTAAATTTTGTGTTTTTCTAAATTCTTTCTTCAACTATAAGATATTAAGTTATATACATTACGGTGTCGGGCAATATACATATTTCCCATCTAATTTCAAAATATTTCTCCTCTTTGTTTATACCAACGTCTTGAAAAACATTAATTTGCATCTGGCAAGGTCTCCATAAATTTATTTTATCCAAATGATTTGGATCAGCTTGCCTAGATTTGACCCATTCTCTAAATATTTTATACACAACACTATTTGACTGACTTAACTAACATTACTGTGATCAATTATGCTATCCTAAATATATTACGATATCGTCTGCATAATTATATCGATCACTTATAAATGATAATATGCAACCGACAAAGTTAATCGATTGTGATTTATTGAGAGTCCAAACTAAATTCAGCATATTAATTTTTGTCATGAGTCCCTTGAACTCGAAGTAAGCAGCATGAATACAAATTCACAGGTCGTATATTCCACGACTGCAACGCCACCTTGCGGGAAAGTGTGATACATAAGAGTGTTTACGGTCTTTCTCCATATTTATTTATCCTTGCTGTTGAACCTCTTTCAATAGCATTACAAAAACACAAAGGTATATGTGGGGTAATTTTCGGAAACCAAGAACACAAGCTGAACCAATATGCAGACGACGCATTTTTGTTATTAGACTGGAGCACTGAATCACTGAAAAATACAATGGAATTGCTCGATAAATTTGAAAAATTTGAAAACGGGATTTAGGCTCGGAATAGAGTTACAGATCAGGGTAGCACCAGTAGCATCGTGACAGTCCAGTCACCATCGAACCCCCACTTTTCCACCGCCGGGGCCAGGATGTCCTATCATCTCTATCTTGATAAGGCTTAGTCGCCGCCGCCGCCGCCGCCGCCGCCGCCGCTGTCCCCGCCCCCGCCACCGCCGCCGCCGCCGTCTCCGCCACCGCAATCACCACCGTCATCACCACCGTAATCATCGCCGCTATCGCCCTGGGCGTCGTGGCCAGCGCGCTTCTGATGTCTTGCCCTGAAAACAATCATAGTTGATCGATATTAATAATGTAATTAGGACGCTTTACGGGATGTCATATGTGGCGCCAATGGCACCCCAAGGGTCAAGGTAGAGAGGACCCAAGCATAGACATATGTACGAACCGCGCACCGGCCACTTGGACTGGCCCCGCAGAGCACACTCGACGTTAGCCGAGCGCGCTACCCGCTAGACCACACGGGGTGGCCACTGAGAATACTGGAGAAAGCAATCAACTTAACAATATATAGAAAAGGACATGATATCGCCATATGTCAGGAAGAAGTTACCGATGAACTAAAGATTATCAATGTTGCTAAAGCGAGTGGTCTTGATGGGATGAGTCCCCGTATGTTGAAAGAGGCCGGCTCTGCCATCAGCGAGTCTCTTGCTAAACTATTTCATCGATGTCTCACTCAATGTAAGATGCCGCGATTATGGAAACGGGCAACTGGTTTCTGTAATAAATTGTGTCGGTAAAGTTTTTGAAATTATTGTGTTTAAGCATACCTTCAATTATCTACGAGATAACGATATTTTATCAAAATTTGATTCATGGTTTTTATTCCTGGAGACTACCAAGAGCACTACAAAACTGATATTGCCTGTCTCCTGATTGTAAAATAAAAATATGTTTAAGCCCAGCCACTGAATGAAGTGACCAATTAATGAAACAATCGGGTCAGCCATTCGTAAGCCATGGACTGAAGCGGGTATTCAAGGAATGAATCAATTTTAGCAATTTTATTGGACATTTAAACGAAACGGTCAATCGTTAAATCACTAAATTTAACAGTCATTCAACATTCATCAAAACGGTCAATCAACGACTAAATCAATTTAGCAGTTATTAACAGTAAATAACAGGAAGCGCTTAACAATTGAATCAATCATGTTATCTATCATTAAACATTTAAAGTAGGATCACAAAATCATTTTTGATTTGGTCGTGCAGAGTTGATCAGATCAAAGTTCAGATTTCATGACTAAAAAGTGAGAAAAGGCTAACACTGTTCCGGTTGCTGTTGCGTTGGTCTTGAACATCATTGTTGGATGTCATTGTTTTGGAGATAAGTATAATCATTGTGTTCTATCGCAGCAGAATAGGGCAACACCGTTAAACATACACAAGGAACACAGCTGAAACCTTAAGACATGTTTATGTTTGGGTAATCACAACGCCCTACGTATGGATAGTCATCCATTAAAATGAAACGCGCTGCGGTACTTTCGGTATACATCGAATTGGACATTGTACAACATTGACTGATTGAATACTTACCGGCCGGTGCTGGAGCTAGCTCCAGTTTTTCCAAAACAGGATCCCATCTTACTTTCGGTCCTTTTTGTCTGAAAGCAAGAACAACAGCGGTGCAAGTGAACTTTAATCAGTGTATTGCATCAATGTTTGATGCCTAAGTGTGTGTGTGGGGGGGGGGGGCGGGGGTCACTGCAAACTTGCCACGAATGGGAAGTGACCGAGGGGTCCAGGCATTTTATTTATGACCAGATGGACCCTGAAACGCGTCGTTTGGCCTGAAATATCGGTAATTAATTCCTCTTCATTGAAAAAAAACTTTCTCGTTAATATCCCCCACCCCCACCCCCCGCCGCTTGGATCCGTGACTGTGACTGCAACCACAACAGTCTGTGGTAATTGCGACGACGAACGCCATGTGATACAATACAATACACGATTTCCTAAACTACTGCGCCATCTATCGGCAGCGAGAAACACCTCGGTCTTGGGTCGAGACCCAAAACCTGGAGCGCGCGAGTGACGCCGTTTAACACGCACGCGGGGCGGATTTCCTCAAAGAGAGAAGACCCCTCGTGCACAATGCCAGTGTTTCTATTAGTGATGATTGATTTATGTATATAATTTTACCCCTTTGAGCAAGATAAACGTCTAAGGTATGCAGATATATGATTCAATATAGACTCAACCGGCTTTCTTCGGCTGTTATCATGAGTTTAAATCGTCGTGTGGTTTGTTAGCGGACTGCAGGTTTTGTTGTTTTTCTGAAGAGTGTGCAGGGAGGGACAGTTTATTTTCACTACTGGACTTTTCGAACGGACTTTTCGCGTCACGAGCGGAGGGATGTGGGAGGACCAGTTTTCGGTACGGCAGGTTTGCCAGAATCTTTAAGGTCCCAGCCCCTGTACTTCTTAAATGTCATTGAGGGGAAACTTACATGGCAGCGACCATCGAATCTGTTGACATCTATCACACTGAGTGCAATCTTTGACTTGAAACTAACATCAATGCTGCGCGATCACCTAGTATACGGCAATTTTACAGCTACATATGGGCCGCCGTGACCGCCAAAAATACAAACACGCACTGACTTAATGAAAGTTCAAATCAAACAGACAACAATCACCAAGCCAAACATACTATTTCGGGACCAAACATACTATTTCGGGACCAAGTATGGTAACTTCAAATGAAACAGACATCATTTACCATTCAAAGTGTACAATAAAGTAACGGACGAGTCAACGATGAATTGGAGAGGTAAGACTACAAGTCATCTAATCTACTTCCATTTGAACAATGATCGAATTGCCAATCAATCGAAGCTACTTTCAAACCAACGAGGGAAAACCATATCCAACAATACCGTTCCCAAATCATTTCACGCTAACCCAAATCATACAGTCATCGCATGCCACACGAAGTAATCAAACGCCGAATGAATGAGCGACGCGCAAATCATAACGTCGTTTTCCAAGCGAACACCTTTTGCCAAACCAGACGATCAAACTCCAAGTGAAACAAGCTAACTTCGAATAGACAACAGAGGGCGCTGCGAGCTGCGGGTATTCTTGGGCACGCATGTAAGTTGTTAGTTGTATCGCCCAAAGTTATCTTTTGCGCATAATTATGTCGTTGGTAATAAAGCAATACGTTAATAATGCTCAACATTACGGTCTAAGACTAGATAGTATATGGCCTGGAGTAGAGATACACTAATGTTTCAAGTCAGTGTCATTTCTCACACTGACACGTCTGAGGCTATATAATGCATGCCGGTTGGTGTTTCGGTGCGCGCTGGTATATCCCTCACTCGTCTGGTACGAGCGCGGATGCCAACTGAGAGCCATGTATTTATCGTGTGATGTGCTCGCAGCAGTCTTCGCACTACTTAATAACTTGCCATTGTACAATCCGGGCTGGCACCGCCCCTCTCCTGGCCTGGTGTCCCCGATTGGTGTTCTCGCTAAAGATGTACCGCCTCCAACCCACGGGGTCTTCCTCTCAAGCGGCTGGGGCCCTCCCCCCCCCCCCCTTCCACCGCTCGGGGACCACCCTGACTCCACCCCACTCGGACCCGCGCACTGGGCGACCTCGCTGGACTACTATCCCCGCGGGTGCCTTACCAAAAATTACCAGACACGCTAACGCCCCACCAACAAATGTTGCACGTTGTATATGACGTGCGCTGGCGGAGATGTGGACTGCTGAGGGTGTGAAGGGGTGGGGGTAGAGATCAATGCATAGTTGACAATGATAATATCATGTTTCTCGCTGAAGGGGTTACCGGATCCCAATTCTGAAACCATGGGTAGAGTTGCCAACTGACACCTATTTCTTCGGTCTCCTTTGCATTCCCGCACCCCTTTAGAGTGGCCTGGAAGGAGAAGGGGGGAGGGGGGGATCCAGTGTTGATTTCTCAAAAATTCTCAGTGTCGAATGTCTATTTTTCCCGGCGTTTGGCTAAGTTCAGTGTCGTTTTTTTCCTAAAATGCCAATAACTGTGTTAATGTCGCTTTTTCAGATCCTCGGTGACGGAATTTGGGGTCAATGTCGAATGTCGATTTTTCAAATATGCGTGTACCCTTCCAGACCTCTTTATATATATCCCTAAAATACTCTTCTCGTTTTCCCCCCACTGCCAAACTAATCCCAGCACGTGCAACGTGTTCGTCCAATTTATCTTTTCACTAGCCCCCCTCGTGTTTAAATAAACTGCATGTTGACCGCCCTCGCTAGCGCTAAACATACGCGGCCTGCATCTCTGAATCCAGATCACCTCGTTAAGCACCGGACGACCCCCCGCTGGTCAGCGGTCGTAATCCCTACCGGCCAGTAGTTACTATCTCGGTATAGCTCCCCACCCATCGACCTTGGCCCTACGCCCCCGGGGTGACTTACTCGCTATAGATAACTAAGTAAACACAATTTTTTTTTTTTTTTTTTTTTCATAAACTTTATTTCACAAATCGTGTGTTACATTTGTAAATACGGTCATTTAAAATACACAGTAGTACGATCACAAAATGAAAATTGTCTAAAAAAAGAGATGTAATCAGATCGTATCTAAGACAAAACTGTATAAATGCGGCGTAGAATGTCGCTGATGTCGTTCCACTTTAAAAATTTGTAGAGAGTAGCATTGGTTAATAATTCGTTCCGTAAAAATAATAACGAAGTAAACTCTTGACGGTAAGCATAGTCTTGGGCATGTAATAACCAGTCTTTGTATAGAATAAATGCTACAACAGATATGGCAAAGTTTAAAGCTGCGTTTTCAACACCGACAATGATTTCTGTCAGACCTATTTTGATATTAAGAATATTCGATATTTGTTTCCATATTTCCTTCGTAAAATAACAGTTATAAATCATGTGATAAATATCTTCAATGCAGCCACATCTATCGCAAAGGTCGGTGGGACATCTACCCCATTTTCTGAGATCCTTTTTACATGGTAATATCTGATTAATGATCTTAAAATTAAAAGCCGCTATTCTCTTATCCGGAATATTTCGAATATTTCTTTTGTAGACCAACGAAAAGTTGATAGGATGGTAGTTTACAATGTCACATAATTTGGTTTCACTGCGTAGTAATCCGCTCTTTTGTTGAATAAACTTATCATATAGTTCTCGACTCTTTTTATTCACTCTCGGTGGGTTTAATTTAAGGGTATCACGATTTTTGCTCAACAGCTGCGTACATAACGTTTTAAACGGTTTTAGAGCTTTGCGTAGTATTACCATTTCTGAATATATATTCCGCTTGTCTTTCACACAGTCGTAGACGAAGCTTTCGTCGACATTTCCATCTATAAACTTTAGATGTCCGACTTGGGTGATACCAACTTCAAGGAATACCTTAAAAAACAAACATCGTGTTTGTCCACCTTTAGTCTCGTAGGCAATTTTCGAGTTTCCCCATAATATTTCACGTTGCAGCCTCTCTGGTGACACTACATTACTTTCTTTATGACTTTCACTGTGCGCTGAGACGACTTCTTGATAAAACACTGGTAACTGTTTCAGATGAGGAAAGTTTACGGACGTAACATTTTTGAAGTGTAAGAAGAGATTATTTTCACCCAGGGTATTTAGATGTGCTCTGGCTAGAAAGTTCCAATTTTCTTTGCTATGGATCATCCTCTCTACCCATGATGCCTTTATGGCCTTAAAGTGTGATTGAATATCAATCATTCCAACTCCGCCTTGTTCTATGCTACGGATAAGTTGGGTTCTTTTTAAGCGTTCGCTCTTGCCCCAGATAAACCCGTAAAATAGTCTTTCAATGCGTTTAACTATTTCGTTTGGTGCTGTTGTATGAGTGGCTGTAAAGGTAAGTTTTGGCACTAGGAGCGTCTTTATTATTGCTACTTTACCGAATATTGTTAAGTCTCGACGTTCCCAACTGGCTATTATATTTTCTATGCTGATTAATTTATTTTCCCAGTTTAACCGATTGCATTTAATAATATCTGGGCCAACGTAAATTCCAAGGCATTTAATAGGAAACTCACCAATGGTTATTCCATTTACTGTGATTTCTTTGTGTTTGTGCCGACCTAGGTAGATGCATATCGTTTTACTTTTGTTTAAGTATGGACCCGCTACTTTACTAAAATTATCTATCTCTTCTAAGGCATATTTTATCTGATTGACATCGTTTAGTAGTAGAGTGCCATCGTCAGCGAATTTAGTTATTTTAGCTGATCGGCTATTTCTATGTGCGGTTATATGAAAACCTTTAATATTATCATTACTTTTGATGCGAACAGACAAAATTTCTACCACAATAATAAACAGTAGCGCAGAGAGCGGACATCCATGTTTAACGCCACGGCTAACCTGAAAACTCTCCGACACATGGCCATTGTTTTTCACGCAAACATTTGGGTTACTATAGAGGGTTTTGACCCATTGTACAAAGGTGTCTCCGAAATTGAACTTTTTTAAAGCTTTGACGAGGAATAACCACTCGACCGAGTCAAACGCTTTTTCAAAGTCTAAGAATAGAAGGATACCACTTTTGTTTCTGGTGTAAGCATAATCTATGGTATCTTGAATCTGACGTATATTAGTTCCGATAAAGCGTTTTTTTATGTATGCTGTTTGGTCTGAGCTGATTATGTTGTCTAATACATTTTGCATTCGACCGGATAGTACGAAAGCTAAAATTTTGTAATCAGTATTAGCCAAACTAATTGGACGAACTAAGTAAACACTATGCTCTACTGGGATCCTGGGATCCATATTAAATTCTGGGTATCCTACAATAAACAATATTGGCTCATATCCCATACTTTCATAATAATAACAACATAATTTGGATTAAACTGGATATGTCAATACACCACGCGGGAATGATACACCCCTCCCCCCCCCCCCCCCTATCCCCGCCCCAACGATTTGGTCTTCGACAAATGCATGCCCGCGTCGATCCACTTGGTTTACAATCAATATTTCCACCACTTAGGTTTGTGTACATATAGTTAAGCCCTCTTATGCGTCTGGGGTTCTATTTCGCTTTTTTATTGTCCACTTACAGCCCAGCAATGTATTGCATCACAATACGATGTCTCTTCTGAATCGATAATCAGAACCCGGCTACATATATACAGGCACCAACCCAGGATTGTATGTTATGAAAACTATCGACCAAGAGCATTTTGTCATTGAAAACGACATATAAAGGCACCCTCCTTCAAAACATGCGGGGAAGGGGGAGGGGGGGGGGCTTGTTTAACAGGAATATCTTAAGGGGTATAGGTTAAGCTCTTAACCTTAAGGGGCCGTCTATCCGTGATAATGAGCCATTGAAGTTTTGGTTTTACAACGGCAAGTTATTAAGTAGTGCGAAGACTGCTGCGAGGGCATCACACGATAAATACATGGCTCTCAGTTGGCATCCGCGCTCGTACCAGACGAGTGAGGGATATACCAGCGCGCACCGAAACACCAACCGGCATGCATTATATAGCCTCAGACGTGTCAGTGTGAGAAATGACACTGACTTGAAACATTAGTGTATCTCTACTCCAGGCCATATACTATCTAGTCTTAGACCGTAATGTTGAGCATTATTAACGTATTGCTTTATTACCAACGACATAATTATGCGCAAAAGATAACTTTGGGCGATACAACTAACAACTTACAGATACAAATGTCACTAGCCCAGTGCCTGGGCCCCCGCGTGGGACCTGCTTCGAATGGACTTTCTGGAGTTTCAGTGTTACAGATGTGCGCATGCGTGCCCAAGAATACCCGCAGCTCGCAGCGCCCTCTGTTGTCTATTCGAAGTTAGCTTGTTTCACTTGGAGTTTGATCGTCTGGTTTGGCAAAAGGTGTTCGCTTGGAAAACGACGTTATGATTTGCGCGTCGCTCATTCATTCGGCGTTTGACTACTTCGTGTGGCATGCGATGACTGTATGATTAGGGTTAGCGTGAAATGATTTGGGAACTGTATTGTTGGATATGGTTTTCCCTCGTTGGTTTGAAAGTAGCTTCGATTGATTGTCAATTCGATCATAGTCTTACCTCTCCAATTCATCGTTGACTTGTACGTTACTTTATTGTACACTTTGAATGGTAAATGATGTCTGTTTCATTTGAAGTTACCATACTTGGTCCCGAAATAGTATGTTTGGCTTGGTGATTGTTGTCTGTTTGATTTGAACTTTCATTAAGTCAGTGCGTGTTTGTATTTTTGGCGGTCACGGCGGCCCATAGCTACATTATGATTTGTAAAATCTTTTAAAGATGTCTGAATCGTAACTATGTACAAAATAGAAGAATTATATATGTCAAAAGGTAAAAAGCAGCGATGTCTGCCAGCTAGAGACTGAGGCACCATCTATATATTTCTGTCAGTGCTGTGGTATCCTGCAAATCAAAGTGTGTACACATGTATTGAAAACATGTCAGATGTATAAACGCAAAGAAATGCAGAGCCTACCTACACACAACTACTGAAAGAAATCAGCGGCCACCAGTTGATAGAGATGCAGGCCTATTACCGAATCTCCGGGCTTCGTGGTCACTGAATAAATAACTAAGCGCTCCCTGCGCCAGCCACTGAAAGCGCCAGCCACTGCTACAGTGTCCACAACGCCATGTGCGCCATGTACAATATAAACAAACTTCACTGGGCGATTCTAATTCAACTTTGTTGAGATACGTAAACGATAATCAAGACAAGTACCTATCAAAGTACCAACATAAATGATCCATCTAAGTGTCTTTGAAAATGAAATGTTGTTAGCGTGAATAATTTAAGAAGGAAATGGAAATTACAAAGCTACTTCCAGGCAAAATGGCGGACATTTGCAAAGACTGTCATTTTGTCTTCAAGACCGCACATTGTATGGTACTGATGACTCATTCATTTCGTGGGATCAAAAGACAAAAGCATATACATTACTTTCTCTGATGATTTGTCTTAGTCTTGATCCATTTTTCACGAACAAAAAGACTGGTTGTCCTACGAATCGAATAAGTTTAGTACGGAGAAGTTTTGCGGCCTCATACGGCTCAAGGCTGTGCGGCGCGCATCCCTCTAACCCCGACCCGCAACCGACGCGCCAGATGTGTTAGGCGGCACTGCGCATGCGCGTAGGAAATCGTCTATTACACATCGCCCGATCCTGGAGGAATTGAGGACATTTAAATTTACGTATTTCCCGTATCGGCCGTTGCTGGCGTTTTGTTCGACTCGGCCTTGGATAGCCTGGGCTAGCGGCCTGGGCAAGCGGCCTAAACTGGTGGCCTGGCCTAGCGGCCAGTGCAAGCGGCCTAAACTGGTGGCCTGGGCTAGCGGCCAGTGCAAGCGGCCTAAACTGGTGGCCTGGGCTAGCGGCCAGTGCAAGCGGCCTGAACTGGTGGCCTGGGCTGGCGGCCTGGGCTAGCGGCCTGGGCTAGCGACATGCATGGACTAGGCATAGGCAAGGGGCCTGGGCTAGCGACATGGTCTAGGTATAGGCAAGAGGCCTGGGCTAGCGGCCTGGGCTAGCGACATGGACTAGGCATAGACAAGGGGCCTGGGCTAGCGACATGGACTAGGCATAGGCAAGGGGCCTGGGCTAGCGGCCTGGGCTAGGCCTGGGCTACCGGCTTGAGCCAGCGCCCTGGCTTGCGACATGGACTAGGCATGGGCCTGGGCAAGCGGCCTGGGCTAGCAGACCTGGACTAGCATCCTGGGCTAGCTGGCAACAACCAAACATGTCCTGTTATGTTTTGCGTACAATAAGTAGGCCTATGTTTTTATGCACTAAAACTGGGACCCATGTTTTTCTTCCTCTAATGCAGATGTTGCATGTAATTTACAATCTAATGAATTTCTGGCAATTTGTAGTGAATGCATACCTAATAAGATTGTCACTATACGTCCCAACGACAAACCCTTCTATCGTAAGAATGGAAGAAACATGAAGAGGAGGCTGGATAGGTGTCATAAAAAAGCTAAAAATTCCAACATTTCAGACGACTGGACTGCATATCGTCATCTTGGTAATGAATATATTTCCGAAGTATGTAAAGCAAAACAAACATAGCAGGAAGCGTTAGGAAGTTCGTTTCATCAATCCAGTGCTATATCTCCCAAGAAGTGTTTCAAAGGCGCTACTAGGTTTGCGAGAAGCGCATTCGTACCCGGGCACTCGCTAACGGTGATATATGTGAATCCTCGAGCATCGCCATAAGCCCAACTTTTTAATAGCGAGCGCAAGCGAGCTCTTAAGGTAGCGTGCATGCATATTATGCATAAATGGCATAGTTCATTTCAAGCATAGGCTTAGGACTTTTATTTCGCGTAACAACCCCCATGAGACGTTTTCGGATTCGCAGTAAATATCAGCTGTACATAAATATATTCAAGCAAAGAGAGGTCGAAGCCTATTATGTCAGGTCTTTAATAATTAAATCAGCTGCCCCACAAAATTAACGAATAAATTATTTAATGTTAACACTGGATGTATGCTTCAAATTAAAGTTAATTTATAAGCGACGGGCTAAATGTCTGTTGCCAAGCAGAGCGCTCTTGATGACCTCCCATCGGCTGCTGTCATAGTGAGTAGTTGTGACGTCAAAATGTTATAAACATGACGTCACAATGGGAGTTCCTAAGCAATCGAATGATATGCCACAAGCACGTGCATGCTATACGTCATCCCGCCAAAGATATTCTTTATGGCAAGCCGAAGTAAGATTAATTTTGAATATTAATCTAGATGTATCCCCTCGGAATATCTGAATTAATAAATATACGATTGCATTTTTCAGATAGCACTTATCCATATTAATTAAGACGAAAATGTTCAACACCCATGTTACAACGTGATCTATAGAAAATGGAGAACTGGGCTTCCAAATGGTTCGTTAAATTCAATGCGATTAAGACCAAATCTATGGAACAAGCAAACAGAGATTGTCCAACGATGCCTCAACTTACCATGGGAAATGCCAAAATGGAATCTGTTAATGAATGTAAACATATCGGTCTTGCCTTGAATTCAAGATTATCCTGGTCATCTCATATTAGTGAAATGTATCTCAAGGCTAGCAGACGGGTCGATTACTTAGCTCGTTTGAGTCATCCCCTGTCACGAAAGACATAGTGTATAAAGCATTTATTAGACCAACCTTAGAATACGGAAGTGTTATCTGGGACGGATGTACTCAATATAAAAATACAAACTTGAATCGGTGCAGTTAAGGGCTGGTCGTTTGGTAAGCGGCGCTATTAAGTATACGAGCCATATCAAGATCTATAACGATCGAGCTGGGGTGGGAGTGGCTTACCAAAAGACGGGATCGAGCCGAACTGATGTTATTCCACGAAATGTTTTACAACAAGGCCCCGCCCTACCTGTGTAACCTATTACCACCATCTGTTAACACCATAACAGTGTACCAATTACGAAATACCCATGCACGCAATATGACATCGATTCAAACACGGTTAAATGCATTGCATAAGTCCTTTCTACATAGCACAGTAGGCACGAGCTGCCTGTCGATACCAGACAATTACGCCTCAAAATCAGATGAGGATGGCCAAACTCTATGCAATGGGTTCGCGCTCTGTTAATATAATTCACGCTCACCTAAAGATGAACTGTAGCTCGTTAAAATCGCATTTATATGATATGCATACAATTAAGAACACTTTGTGTTCATGTGGAGAAGCTCTGGAAGATGTAGTGCATTATTTCTTCTCTTGTAAGCATTACAGTAACATTCGGGATACCCTCAGGCAGCAAATATTATCTGCTCCTGTGTCTATTAGAACTATTTTAAACGGGAATCCTGACTTTCCATACGATGTAAATTGAGTACACGTACTTACGGGCCGATGCTGGCGTTAGCTCCAGTTTTTCCAAACAGGCTCCAATCCTACTTAGGTGGAACATCGGTGCCAGTAAACTTCAACAAGTGTATTGTACATATGACGACTCATGACTGAGTCGTCATATGTACAATACACTTGTCTCTAAACTGAGCGTCACGCTTTCCATGTCGCCAGTATCATAAATGGAAACTGGCCACTGGAGTCCTTCTGTAGAGATGCACCCCCCCCCCCCTCCCCAACCACCCCTACCTTTCCGGTCCTTTGTGCCCCACCCCGAGACATAGCCAGATATAACAAATTAAGCAGGCTGGGTACCCGAAAGTGGACCACCTTCTAATCCCATAAATATATTGTTTGCATTGGATAACTAGGACTGGTCCAGTGCCACCTGTATTGTTGGACGAGGGTGGGTGGGGCTGTGATGGGATGGGGTTGGATGCTATTGTTATTGCTCTCTGCATAGATGGGTTGGAAGAAGTGTTGTTATAAAACGAACTCGACTGGGTTCAGTAGTGGGGCGCGGCAACGCATGGTACGGATATCCCCGTGTCCGATAGCATTGTGGCTTAATTTTTTTACCTGCCACCTCACATAGAGGCCATAAGTTCGGTTACCCACCACACCTCCTTCTAAAGAAGATAAGAATAATTGCAGCAGGTTTGTATCAAAAATATATATTGTGTTTTTAATATTAAACTTACTATTTAATATATATAATATAATTCTACACTATAATCTTTTATACTAGTGTTTTAATTAGTCTTAGAATAACTGATTACGATCGAGGATTATTCTCCAGAAAGTGACTACCGTGGGCTGTAACCCTCAGTAAATTTTCCAAAAAAATTGATGGTCGGGAATTGAATGCACAGCTCTATGATCAGAAATCCGCCGCTCTTCCAACCAAGCTGCCCAGTCTTCATATGTGTGGCTGCGCTCCTCCAATGCTTACGGTGTTGAAATAGCTACTTAAATGCCTAGTCCAGGGTTCATTTATCAAAAACATCATAGAAAGTAATCATGATTGTAATCATGATTACGTTCAATGTAATCGTAATCGATTACTTTCATATTTCCTGTAATCGTAATCATGAAATTTCCAAGTAATCGTAATCGTAATCGATTACATTCACAATGTAATCGCCCCATTCCATGCTCAGGAGCGGATTTTGGGATTTTAAAAGAGGGAGGGGGGGGGGGCGAGGGGCACGCATTTGTTTATGACCGGATTGCCTAGGGGGCGGGGGTGGGGGGTCCACACCTCAGAATGCTAGATTTTGCCTGCAACAAGCGCAAATCCTCCCCATTGAAAAAAAAAATTGTCCTTAACATCCCCTTGTTTGAGTGGGGGGACTTAACCACCCCCCCCCCCCCCCCACACACACACACACTTGGATCCGACTGTAACTGTAACCACATGCTACAGTGGCATGTGCAAGGAAGAACGCCATGCGATATCATAAATTTACCCAGCGCCCGGGGAACAGGCAGATTTTCGTAGTTCCGGTGTCGGCCGTTGGTGGCGATTCATTACAATTTGTGCGTATGAAGGATACTCCTGATGGTTAAATTTGACGTGGGGCAGAGGGACTATAGCGCAAGCGTAACGCCCCCTGCCGGGAGATCGCGCTTTGTCATGACGATGTTATATATTTACATCATTTAAAGCGTGGGCGCTGTTTTTTTTTTTTTAAGTTAAATTGTGCGCCGGCCTAGATATGGACCTCCCGCCCCTTCCTCTCCCCGCATACGCACAGTCGCCAAAACAACCCCATTTGCTCGGCGGAGCCTCGTAAAACCCAGCCATAGATACGGGATAAGCGAAACGCCACTTGGCAAAAGCCGTTGGTAAATAATGACACAGTTCAAAATGGCGCGATGATCGACAAGAAAATCTAATCTCAACTGACTTGATAAGAAAGCGATCATTTATTTGGTTCATACGCATGCGGGGTTTATGGTGATCATGAAGTTTATGCATCATAGTTATATAGGTAAGGGGGGGGGGCAGGAATAGCCCGTCCGAATTCACAGACTGCTAATAACAGATCGCAGTAAATAGGAAAAGCTAGGGTCGAGTTGAACCAGGAATTGTACGGACAATGATTCCCAATAATTGCTAACAGCTGATCACGAATCTCCAAGATTTCCTCTCATTTTTTTACGCCCGGGGGGGGGGGGGGTCCACCAAAAACTTGCTACCGGGAGTGGGGGTGGGGCTGCGCGCCTCAGATAACATCCTTCCCTTTGTAGGGGGGGGGGGGGTGGGGGGGGGGGCGTCCACACCGTAAATGGCATGAATTTTGCATTGAAAAACAACATTTTCTTCTCCAAATAGGGAGCGGGGGCTTTCGGACCCCCTGGACCACCCCCGCCCCTCCGCTTTTGATTCGTTCTTGTAAACTATTATGTGTTCCATTGTAAAATATCGATAAATGCGAGCGAACAGTTTCTTTTGTTCACCTTATTTCTGAATTAAGAAAGAGCTAAAATTACCTATATGGAATAGAGTTTCTTGACCATGAGCCAAACCACATCAAGCTGGCGAGCCTCCGATGCACCTTTCTTGCGTAAGTCACGTGTGCTTTAATATGGATAGGTGCTACGTAAAAAATGCGAGCGTATCTTTATTAATTCAGATATTCCGAGGGGATACATTTAGATTAATGTTCAAAATTAATCTCACTTCGGCTTGCCATAAAGAATATTTTTGGCGGGATGACGTATACCATGCTCGTGCTTGTGGCATATCATTCGGTTGCTTAGGAACTCCCATTGTGACGTCATGTTTATAACATTTTGACGTCACAACTACTCACTATGACAGCAGCCGATGGGCGGTCACCAAGAGCGCTCTGCTTGGCAACAGACATTTAGCCCGTCGCTTATAAATTAAAGACATGACAAAATATGCTTCGACCTCTCTTTGCTTGAATATATTTATGTACAGCTGATATTTATTCCGAATCCGAAAACGTCTCATGGGGGCTGTTACGCGAAATGAAAGTCCTAAGCCTATGCTTGAAATGGACTTTGAATACGCATGCAAGTTACCTTAAGCGCTCGCTTGCGCTCACTATAAATACTGGGCGCATTTTTTTGGTAACCCGGGTATATTCCCATGGTGGACCGAATACGCATATTACGCATTAGTATACCGCCCGACACTTCCTTTGCCTGGGTATGGGTGCGTGCGCATCCATTCGGTATGCCGATGTGCCCCGTTCAGAACAGCACGGGACATTCGGGAGAAGATGGCGGCGGATTGAAAGGTGATGAAAGTCGGTTGGTTCCACTGCCCGAACGTGCACCGGATGTGAACGGTGTGTACATTTCATTGGAATAGGCATATCCCTATCGGCACACTCAGAAGTTCTCTGTCACGTGTTGCGGGCTCGGGGCGGGATACTGAATCTAGTCCAAAGAAATGCGCCGAGTGTGCTCCTGGCATTGCCCGAGTTAAGACGTGGACCCTGGCGAGTAACTCGGAGGTAGACCCTGGCGAGTAACCCGGAGGTAGACCCCGGCGAGTAACCCGGAGGTAGACCCTGGCGAGTAACCCGGAGGTAGACCCATAGTGGCAGTAGACCCAGGAGCATGTGGGGCTGGTGCCGCCGCTTCAACTCTGTCATGGTATAGGCGCATCATCAGATTGGGTCCGGGAACCAGGCCAGTCGAAGTATTAGACGGTGGTGAATATAATGTGGGCTACGTCAATGATGACGTCACGACAAATACCTTACGAGGCAATGACATCGCTCTGGGAGTACGGTCCGTGTATATACCGTCCAATCGTTTTTCGTTTTCAAAATGATCAAAAGAAACACGAAAAACAAACCAACAGCCGTTTTTAATTTTCGTTTGGAGACATAAAAAACGAAACGAAAAACGAAAAACGGTTATGCATAACGCAACCGTTTTTTCTTGTCGCAATGCACCATTCGCGTTGCGTACGGTATTCGCCAGGTGGCAACCCCACCAAAGAATTTATAGAACAAGAAGCGAAAGCGCGACGTAAAACGGTAACAAGACATGCGCGCACGCCGCCTAGCGGGGAGGGTTAATCAGCGCTCGGTCAACTCGGTGCAGACGGCAAAATGGACGCAGGTTGTAGCCGCTGGAAGTCCGGTCGTGGCACAATTTGTGCGGCATGGAATTGCCACAATTATAAAGGGACAAGAGGAGATATTTCCTTCTTTCAATTCCCCAGGGACAAAGAGAGGTAAGTGTCTTTTCTAAGAGGTTTCGGCGAACAATTGGCATTAGTCCATGACCATGTTTGTTTATGTTTTGACAGGCGAACTGTCATTGTCAACTGACTGTTTGACAGCTTAACCAGTGTCAACTGCGTGTGTGAAGATCTGTAAATTAGGCATTGTTAGTCTGATCAGACTCATGGATGTGGAATGTAGCCAAAGACATTTCCATTTATGCTTAGAGTATCTCCGTTAAACTACTGTTCAACTGTGTCATCCCACTTTTAACACTCTTTTTCCATGGCTATGCCTAGGCTACGGCATGGAACCTAAAAAGCATCAACTTTTTTAGCGTCTACGCTTCTTATCCCCTCCTCCCTCCCCCTCCTCCCACGCCTCTTAGGGGGTTTCCGATTTCAAAGAAGCGAACCTTTAGAATAAAATAACCCGCAAGCAAAAGAAATCGTTAACAAAATTGCTTAATAAAAATCGAAAAAACCCTCAGCCAGCCCCCGCCCCCACCCCCCACCGCTGCTAACCGCCCCCATCCCACACCTCTTAGCGGTCGGGTGGTGTCAATGAAGCAAACATTTTCACTCAAAAAACAATATTAAGTACAAGAAATCGTAAAAAAAAATATTATTAAAATAAAATAAACAATCCCTCTGTATCCTAACCTCCCCCCCCCACCCCTCCCCTACGCCGAAAAAATCGGTAAAAAAAACTCTTGCTCTAAACAATTCCTCAGAATGCCGACCCCCCCCCCCCCCTCCCCCCTTCCCCTCCCACCACGCCCAACACACGCGTAACCCCAGCGCACCTTGGGAGTGCAGGGAGGCAGCTCAGAACAAAATTCGGTGCGCACCCCGGAGGGTTCGCTAGCGGCCTTCGTTCAGGCAGCAGGACACGTCCGTGCACACCTGGCTAGAGCGATGTAATAACCCTCACCGCTTGGCGGCGCCACCACGATCCTGTTACCGGGTTATAGATACGGCTTTCGCTTCTTTTCCATACAAGTTCTTTGACCCCACTCAGGGCCTCAAGTTCGAGGTAAAGGGGGAAAACACTGGATGCACTTCTTTGGTCGGCATACCTCCCGACACTTCTTTCATCGAAGTCGGGTGCGCGCATTCATTCGGCATGTCGATTGTAAACCGTTCAAAACAGCACGGGCAGGGTGTCAAGTTGATAATGCTACTTACGAAATAAGAAAATAGGAAACAGTGGAGCTAAAAAATAGGACTTTTTAATGTAACGGAAGTGACGTCATCGTGACACATCCGCAAAATCTCAGATTTCATAAAGAAAATAGGAAAAAATTGAAATGTTCAAAGAAAATAGGAGCACTCCAGAAAAATAGGAATAAAATGCGAACTTGACACCCTGCACGGGGCATTAGAGAGAAGATGGCGGCTGATTGAAAAGGGGACTAGGCTGGTTGCGTTGCCCCAACATGCACGGACTTGACCAGTGTGAACCTTTCATTGTCATACGGTGTAGCCCTATCGGCAGGCCAGGATAAGGTTGAGTATACAGGGCGGAATATCCGTCCTGGCCCCCAACAAAAGCACCCATTGTGTTGCGCCACGGCCTGCGCGCCCCGCTAACCGCGCTTCTAATCTGAATAAACTAAATAAACCAAGCAGGTAGGCCTAAGGCCGCACGGATGTCGAACCACCATGAAAAATGGGGGCGGATACAGCGGGTGGGGGTGGCAGTGGCGGAGCCAGGGTGGAGCCAGGGTGGGGATGGCAGTGGCGGACCCAGACATTAACGCCAATTAACGCACATTATATATTGGAGGCCCTTAATATCTCGTTCCGTGCGAGGTGGAATGACCCGCCAGGGCGAGCTCTGGTTGGAGACATTACACGTGAAACGTCAGACGAGGAGACATGTATCGATGTGACGACCGGTCTCTGTTAGATTCTGCTGATGTGCTTCACTCTGTGTTTGGGAGTTTGCCAAATCATTCAACTCATGTAGAACAAAAAGATCGTTCTTTCGTGGCTAAAGGTTTTGAGGCAGCTTTGGTCAATAGTTCGGCCTACCTGTAACGTACGGCATATATAATAAAAAATCGTATTTGGGCCTGAAAGTTTTATTTTGTTGGTCAATTAGCTCAAGGTCATCAACAGCATGTGTTTTATTCTAGCCAGACATCACCGGTTGATATATTATTCTGAATGAAAGAGTCCTATAGCGCCACTAATGACCTGTCCCAGAAGCCCTGTCTTGTCATTCCTTGGCGTCTCCATGGACCGAAATATCGTTATTTCACTACGATTTCTATTTGAATTTATTACATAGATATTAGAGCATGTATGATGGTGGTCTAATGTCAGCTATTTCCGCATTTCCAGAAATATGTCACGTTGTATGCCTGTCCCATGATTTTCTGTCAGCCCTGTTACCTAGAACATTATGTGGGCTGAGAAGGAAGTGCTCCATCCCTGTTGGTAACAAATTTGCCCAACAGATGGCGACACTGAACAATACTTCGTGCCACAGACACGTGGGCCCTCGCTGAGAGAGAAACGTTTTCTTTACATCAAAGTCCATTTATGAACAGGGTAAAACATATGTGGTCAGCACTGTTACGGAGACATTTTAAAGATTTTCCAATATTTCCCCTGACCAAAAGTTGTGACCTATTCCTTGGTAGCTTAAATAGCATTAAAGAGAACATCTGATGTGATCGATAATCACGGCTGACACGATGCAGACCGGCTTAAACTGACGAAAATGTCCTGTTACCACGGCATGGGTCACAGGGCTGACAAGGCTGATCATGTAATAGCTGTTTCTAACATTACAGCTACGTTGACCACCTTATTCCTAGCAGGGGTATGAGGGACCTTTATCAAACCGTCTAATAAACTTATAGCACCGAGCAGGGGCGGATCTAGGGGGCGGGGGTTAGGCGGCGACCACTCCACCCCACCACTTTTAGGAACTAGACAATTTTCTCAATGACCCCTACTGGGAAAGATGCCGTTTTTCCATGCAAAATCAAGGCCATCTGAGGTCCCCTCCCATGGGGCACGTGCCCCCCCCCCTCCCCTATCAGCCCCTAGGGTATACCGGTGCCCCCCCCCCCACCTTTTCAAGTTATGTGCCCCCTGCCAGAGGGCACGTGCACTTCTATTTCAGACCCTAAGATATACCTTATCTACCCACCTCTTTCAAATTCTATGCACCACGCTCACCTCCGTATCAGGCTTTTACACGCATCATTTTCTATTTGTGGCGTTGCGTTGCGGTGGACAGTAAGTGACTCGGCGGAGCTCGTTCACACAAGAAGGCACCAACTTAGGTTGAAAGTGGTCATTTATTACATGACGAACTCATTCAGAAATTAAAATGTACATGTACAACTCCGAGAAAAACATTCTGGAATATATGCCTTAAATCAACATATTTACACGTGGGACGCCACATTACAGTGGTCATGCCTCTCCTGGCATAGCCGGAGGGTAAGGCTGGCTGGTCCTACTACAACCTGTACAGGTACACACGCTTACAAACATACGCGAATAACATTATCGCGTCATAGATGACGATAGTGTGAAGGTGGGGGTTTCCTGAGGCCAGAGGCTTCGCCTTAAACACATTAACCGAGGGTAGTAGAAAGGGGTGGTGGTGGGATCACAGAAAATTGTCTTTACAAACGAGAAGGCACTGCGTGAAGAACAAAACAAATGGCGTGGCAAATCTAACTGACCATCTGATTGGTCAGTGCTTGTGACCTTCCGGTGCATCTCATTAGCTACACCGCCGTACACATGAGTATTATAACGCCCCAACTAACGTATACTAATACTCTGTATATCCGTCTGCGTGCGAGCCTGCTCGAGCTGTCATAGCGCACCCTTCCACGCCCACCACAAAACCGTTATGACATGCTGCCACAAACTTATACTTGTGGCGTTGCGTTGCGGTTGACAGTAAGTGACTCGGCGGAGCTCGTTCACACAACCCCGCCCTCCCCCCACCCCCCTCCCCCTTCAAGAACCTATGCACACGCCCCTGTCTCCTCTGATTTGTAAGAAACTTGCTGGGACACGTGCGGTCATCCCCCCCACCCCCCCCCCCCCTCACCACAGCCCCCTTTTCAAGTTTCCAGATCCGCCCACTCTTCCTGGTCTGTACCGGACCCCCCCCCCCCACCCTCCTTCCCTTCGGCAATACGTAAAGTTCTTACCTAGTTTCCGACACCTTTCTTATTTTACAAACCTAATAATACATTCATTTAGTGTAACAGAGTTCGAAACTTCTTTCATTTACAAAATGGCAGTGTTTGCCGCAGAAGCTAAAGATAAAACAACTGAATTGGTCTAAAAGGAATAAAACGGGTAAAGTGAAAAGCGTCAATGAAACCTGATAGAGAGTGTGAGTGCGAGTTGAACCCTAAATGATGTACTTAGGGAAAGCAATTAGGCCATCTCCGATGGTATTCAACTCACCCATATCACTTAGGTTTCACTGTTGATATTAGTCTGGTTTTAAAAACCCGATTTCGTTATCGTTCGCCCTTAGTTGGTATATCCTTTGGAAATAAAGAATAAGAACCCAGCGTTTTTAAGCCGTTATTATGACTTATTGTTTTGTCAAACTCAGTTGCAGATAGGCCAAAGAGGTGTCAATGTGACACGATGATCGTTCGCTTATTAAAGTACAAAAGTTTTATCAAACGACTTTCAAATGATAATTTAGGAAGAAAATCAGGAGGATGGGTCTTTATAGAAGGCGGCTGTTGGATAGAGAGATCTGGCAGCTAAGTTGCCTTATTTATGACTGACGGCGTATAATGATAGGCAACTATGTTAAAATACATACAAGGTTGATTTTAAACCATGTTTACGCCATGCTTACGTTTCTAGTGTAGGGACCATCTTTTGCGCGATGATTTGGTACGAAATAAACAATAACAATAATTGCCCTGAAACAATTGCAGCGAAGAGATATAGTTACGCATGTATCCGTCTTTTACTCATTGTCTTATCCATAACACAAAAACTGGACTACATATTATCTCTCGGGGTGCCTAGCCTTTCTTAATTTGCACGGGCGAAGGTTGAAAGGATACTAAAAATGACCGTTACCGACTTAAAACACGCGCAGATATGAATGTTAACAATCTTCGTTAGGCCTTTTTAGCGTATGCATGTCCAGTTGTGGTTGACGGTTCACATCATTTATAAATTAGGAATGACCGTCGCTGACGTAAAGCAGGCAAAGGTGGATGGACAAAAGGCACTTCTGTTTGGCATTCTCAGCAATTGCCAACACGCATGTCAGCTCTGTTACCAGACGTCAGCCCTGTTACCAGATGTCAGCTCTGTTACAACACGAATACAAATATTTTTTATTCGAAGTGATAGACTGTTAATGGCACTTATACTCTTAATGATATCCCGGTAGGCAAAGTTAATGTTTTATTTGTAATAATACAACGATCTTTCTGCACATTACTCATCCAGCAATATTTTTCTTGAATTTTTTTAAAACTATTTTGATTGGAAATTATGTATTTATATTCTTAGCATAGAAGTACACCTATTGTATGCAATAAAAACCCAGATATGCTGTTAAGCCTCTTTTTTTTAGCAAAATTAGTGCATCCCATGTGAAAAAGTGTGGCTTTCTTGTGTACTACGTCATCTAAATATGCACATTGCGGCAGCTTTATACCTTTCATCAAGCGATGACAGATCTATTTCTCATTAAGGTTACATTTATACAGTCAGACAATATGTTTTCAAAATATTTCGAAAACTAAAATTTAAGTAAAAAAAATGCTGCATGAGCAGCTTTAACAGTAACAAATCTGGTGCAGAAGGGTGATGTTTGGACATAACAATTATTTGTTTCATATTAATATCGGACTTTATCGGTTTTCAACAGTTAATTTCATAGTGAAGTGTTAAGCATATTGACCCCATACCATGTAAAGCGAATTATGAGTGAACTATAGTATTTATTAAAAGGTTTTAAGCGCAGGATTTATAAAATTGTCCGGTAACAGAGTTGAAAAAATGTGGGTGACGTCATCCCTTTCCTATTTAATTGGGAAAATCAACGCGTAAGCTCGGCTCTGTTTGTTTTCAAAAACATGAATATCTAGAGGTTACACATCGAAAATATCACGTGATTTGAAGAAACTTTAATTTCTCAGTTCTTTCACTTTTGAAATTATGCGGTTTCTGCAGAATGACCCATATATGTTGGTAACACATCGAGCGCTTTTCTTTCTTTCGTGAGCCTGTTTCGTTAACGAAAGAAAGGGTACACAATTGCAAATAGCTTGTATGTTATTGTCAAAGCGCAAACACTTGTTCAGTTGGGTAAAAATCTGAGCATAAGGCCGGAATGGTTCTTGAACGGGGGGGGGGGGGGGGGCTGGGGAGCGTATAATGTCTAGCCTCTTAGTCTCGGTTATGCTCAGCTACGGACTACTTTCCAATCGGCACAACTCATGTTTCGTATTTCCTTTCTCAAAACGGTAGACGAAAAACGATTTGTCATTACGCGACCGTGTATTTCATTCGGTATTTCGATTGGCGACGTTTTGATTTGCTTTTGCTTGTCTTGACTTGGAGAAAACGGATCGGGGTATCGGTGATCGTTTTTTTTTTATTTTTTTTTTATGATGTTTCTGTAAAGGATTGGTTGATTATTCAGGACGCTTTTAACCACTTTTGGTCATATCGCGTCAATGGGAGAAGGAAGGGAGAGTGGAGCCATGTCTCCGGGGGTAACCCCCTACTCTTTACGAAGAAAGACATGGGATCTTTATCCTGCGACCACACAGACATGGCCACAGCAGGGCTCGAACCACCGACCCACGTGCCGTCAGGCTCCCAGGTGATCAGAGCACTCAATGCGAGCGCTCTAGCCCACTGAGCTGTCGCGCCGGCCCCGTTTCTGTAAAGGAAAAAGGGTTGTTGGTTTGTTCTGCGTTTTTCTTATGATCATTTTGAAAACGAAAAACGATTGGACGGTATATACACGGACTGAGTACATTTGTTTGTGAGTCACTTTTACGTTTTTTAAATAGTTAAATTTGAAATCATCCTAACATGCGCTTATACAGAATGTTGTACAGAGACCTAGGGGTAGCAAGGGATAAATGGCCACGTGACACAGACATATTTGAAAAATCGACATTCGATATTCACCTCCAAATTTCGACACTGAGGATCTGAAAAAGCGACATGGACACAGATAGTGGCATTTTAGAAGCAGAAAAACAGCCAAAAATCGACACGGAACGTCGCGAAAAATCGACATCCGACACTGAACATGTGGAACAATCGATCAACACTGGACCACCCCCCCCCCCCCCACACACACACCTCTCAGACCACTAAGTCTGCCTCACATGTGACAGTAACCAACACAAGTTGTAACGTACGTCCGCTCAATTTAATGAAACATATAAAGTCTTCTCGGTCTAGCACAATTACATTTCTTGTTTTTTCTTAAGTTCTTTATTGAACTATAATATGTTAAATTATACAATATGTTAAATTATACATTACGGTGTGAGGTAGCAGGGTAGGGTGGGGCAAGACGCCCAGGCGGGGTAATACGCCCATGCCCAAAATAGCCCAGACGCGCATGTTCTGGAAGACAATGAGTGAGGCATAGATTGTCGTGTGGTCAAAGCCGAAACGTCTTCTGCAAGCGTGAGGTCGACTACGCAAAAATAAGTATAACATTGACAATTTCTCATTATGACCTCCTTTTTTGTGAAATTGCTCGAGAATTATTGGCTCATCATAGCTGACTTATCATGAATCAAGCCTGATTACCAGGTCAGTCACAGTAACAAGATTAAAAGCCGTAACGATGTGTCTGTGAATTTGGGCGATAATTACATAAAGGCGGGCTAGGCTAAAACACTTTACTGTTGTCTAATGGGGTAAAACGCCCACTTTGTTTTGTGGCAAAACGCCTACCAGATTGTTGGGTAGGCATTTGACCCCATTGGTAGGCGTTTTGCCCCATTATAAATTCTCTCATTAAAAATATATGTCTTGTTTAATATACCAAACAAAAATGTGTCTACTTTATTAATGGTTATCATAATAGAACATACCGGTAATAGAAATGTTTAAAGCTGCTCATACATATATTGTTCACATATATCAGGACTTTAATGAACCGGGGCGTTTTGCCCCCTGTGTAGGGCAAAACGCTCCCAAATGAAATTTTCCCTTTTCATTTTCAATGCCTTATGGTTCATATTTACACACAAATTCATGTATCATTAACGTAGAGCCATGCGTGATGAAGGTGTCTGACGTTATCTAGAATTGCTAGTATCATACTGAAAATAAATAAGGTGCATCTTGCCTAAGGTAGGCGTTTTGCCCTACTCTACCCTATACATATTGCCTATATACCTTTATAATATTTTTCCTCTCTGTTTATACCAGCGTCTTTAAAAAACTTAATTTGTATCTGACAAGGTATCTGTGAATTTATTTTGTTAAAATTATTTATTGCTATTTGCCTTCATTTGACCCATTTTCTAAATATTGTATACACAACATTATTTGTCTGACCTAACTATATTACCACAGAATTAAGTCATAAATGTCTGTATGTGGTTCTTATACGATAACGCCATATTGGGAAATCCAGAACCTAGCGTAAATATGCAAGCCACTGGCCTTATATCCCCTGAATTGTACAGCATGTGCAGCCCTGTTTGAATTACAGTCAGACCCTGTTAATCCGACACATTCGGTTACACCCAAAGTTGTGTTGGATACCGAATATGTCAGATTAATGAATTCAGAAAGCTCAGAGGGGGGGGGGGGGGGGGGGGACTTAAATAAACCATTGGCAATGGCCGATTGTTTGTGCAGTCATTGCGTTATAGGTTGGTTATTCAGGACGCTTTAACCACTTTTGGTCATATTGCATCAATGGGAGAAGGAAGGGAGAGTGGAGCCATGTCCCCGGGGGTAACCCCCTACTCTTTATGAAGAAAGACATGGGATCTTTATCCTGCGACCACACAGACATGGCTACAGCAGGGCTCGAACCACCGACCCACATGCTGTTAAGCTCTCAGGTGACCAGAGCACTCATTGCGAGCGCTCTAGCCCACTGAGCATTGCGTTATAGACAACGGTAACTGTTTGCGACATTGAACACATAGGCTACATGTGGGTAAACTGCTAATTTTAAGAAAATATCCAAAGTAAATTGCACGAAAGCATAGGCAGAATAGTTCTGTAAGTCTTTGCGCAAGGCTGCCATATGATTCAGGTATTTGACACACAAGCTTGACTTGATTCACGTTAGCACTTCCAGCTTCAACATGCTTGGTAAATTGTTTTATGGTGAAACGTTTCTTGAAGCGATTCAACCACCCGGAAGAGTACTTTAAATCATCTGACCGAAGACTTTGGCTTGAGTCATAAGTATTTCGTCAGTGACTGTCGCCCCCTTAGGACTAGCCTTGTTGAACCATGTGAAGAGAACATGGAGGCATGTTGGGCCGATCATATGCGGAGTACATCTTCTGAATCTTTGGTGACAGCCAGCCACTTGTCTTTTTGGCCGAAGATATCGCATCAGTGATATGGATGCTAAAATGTCAAATGGATGCTCGAGTTGCGACTTTAGTGCATGTTTATTGTTATAGAGGCAGATCTCGCGTGTCGCAGGTACCCTTTTATTTTTTAAGGATTACAGACTGAAAGCTCTTTGATATCTGTAAAACAAAGACATCACACCTTCAGGTGTCGACATTTGAAAGCAATAACCATCAGTGTTAATCCTTTGTATGTTAGGAGTCCACTTAGCGAAACAAAAGACTGGGGCGAAAGCCAATTAACATGGGGCGTCTTTAGGGCAATTGGTCGGATAAACGAGAGAAATAGGCACTTCAATTTGGTTGCAGAAAAGCTGTGTTGGGGTCGGAAAGCAAAAGTCAGATTAACAGGGCCAATTATCATTGTGGAAATCCATTACAGGTCGAACTGTCTTGGATAGCTGGGTTTCCAGATTAACGGGTATCATAAACTGGGTCTGACTGTATATTTATGGTTTTTTCTGTCGAAACATTCTTGCCAAACATATTATTTGCCATTTTCAAGGTGTCATATCCCTAAAATCTAATTTTAAAATATGTGTTGCTGAGCAAAAGAATTAAATCTAGTTGAATAGATCAATCACTTGTAAATGTCTTCCATAAGCAAACAACAAAGAAAATGTGTGTTTATAGAGCGGTTGCCCAGAAGATAGCCCTTCCTAGCTGATTTTTGTGGTAAAACACCCTAATCGAGAGGTTTGGGTGGTAAAACACCCTGACCGAAGAGATTTTGGCTGTGAAAAAGGGGGGGCAATTATTAAGTGTGCTTGGTTGGGTCCCTCGGAAGGGGTATTTTTCACAGCAATCCACTCTATGAACACACATTTTCAAAGTCCTCCCCTCCCCCTCCCAGTCACAAGTTTTTTAATATCCGCTCTATAGGGGTAGCTTTTTCCCCACAAATGTCTGCTTCCTCAGGCTTCAGGGGGCACCCACAGAACCCCCCTCCCCCACCAGATTTACATAACAGCGAACACCCCCTGGAGGCTACGCCCATCTCTCGCTACATTGTTGCAGACTCTGCTGCCCGCCCCGGGTGCTGGCTGTCTCACTTTGTCAGTCTCTGCTTCACCTCTGTCATGGTCTCTAAAAGCACATTAACCTTGTTGACACCTTTAGCTTCACTGTCTGTATCACTTTCCTTTTGCTGGTCAGATAATTCTGGACAGGGTAAAGATTCTGTCGAAGTGGCCAGTTGACACACTGTCACTTACAGTTTCCAGTAGAGAGAAGTTGGCTTCACTTTCCTGCCTGCGGTGACCTACTGAATGTTCAATAGTGTTTATGATTAATTAAAATATGCAACATTGAGGATGCGGAAGCGCCAACCGGGTGTGAATAACAAAAACGCCCATTTTGGCCTGAAGGCGATAATAGAAGGATTTAAGCGAAGCTTAATTTTTAAATGCATGCACACAAGCTATACGCTGTCGGATTACGTTTATACTTCCCAAGCATGTTCTACAGATTCATACCTATCAGTTGTTGAGCTTTATCAAAGTGATCACATGAATATTTCGAATATAAGACTTATTGTGGTTCTTCTTCACCTCTTTTTTTCGAGGACCCTTCGCACATAGTCTCATATTACTACGCATTTGTTTACCTGTCTATAGTCCACCATTCTTTAGCTGATATACACTTCGACTGGTTATAATGAATACATGTATCCATATTTGTTCACTGAATTGACATAAATTGCACAAATATCTTCGATAAAGCTCACCAACTTCAAGAACTATGTTTTCAGTGAGACGTCGACACTCCAAGTATGTTGTTCGGTTACCGCACGTGCTTTAGTTTCGCAGGTTTCTCTAAAAATCGGCATACATTTCAGCTAAACCAGACAAGGATAAGTTACTTTAGAATGTCACCAACGAAAATAAAGAAGTTAAAGAAATCATTCGATCATGTTTCAGATTGATGTCAAGTCATAGATCTATTTCCAACAAGGGGGTGGCGCGTGATTGATCAGCTTATGCCAGCGCGTAACCAGGTAACATGCCACAGGTACCACACACACTATATTAAGTTGCATTTAAGCACGTCGAGCTCTTTCCCGCGAAAACTAAGCTCAGGCAAAATGTATATCAAAATTTGCAGAAAACTCGATTGTTTCATTTCATAAATTCAGAAACCTGATAAACATCGTCCTTTCAGCTGTGATGTGGCAAACGTGTCTATCGCGGGAAACCACAGAACTCGGTCGCGGCACTGCTACTTATACAAAGCATCGCGCAGCACACAAACTATGACGTTAATTTACCACTAAGTCATATATGGCGAAATCGTTACTAACCAAAAGGATGTCTTAAATAGGGAAGTGGGATTTTATAAAGATTGATATACCAGTGAAGGATCTAACAAGCAAACACAAGACATTTTATTTAGGAATAAAACGAAACATGTAGATGCTCAACAAAGATAAACATTTTGGGTACACATAAAACACGATTTTTAGAAGTAATTACAGAGCACATACCAAGATAAGGTAAGATAAGATAAAGTTTTATTTAACGTCGGTATTTAAAAGTCAACAATAAACATGAGTGGGCCCCACTTTCTATCAAATTTACACAAACTGGATCCCCCCTATACTGTACCCAATACATACAATACATATATCGCTCTGTGAAATAATTGGACTTTATAACCCTAAGACATACTTGGAGGTTTGGTGTCTTCCCTTTCCATTTACATATGTAAATGTGTCTTTTTACAATAAGTATTAAGTGATTAAGTAAACTAAAAGTTACTACACCGTGTGTCGGGAAGCCCGAAAATTATACTAATTATAGACAATAAAGGTGTTGTACTCACTTGTATATATGGTTCTAACCAATTAGCAAAAGCTATACATACAGTCACAGAAGAGATGGGTGATGGATTCTGGGGCCTTATTACAAAATGTACAAACATCCGTGTCTTTCACCTTACAATTTTTCAAATAGACATATTAGTCGCGATCACCCTATGCAAATTAATATCTCAAACTGGAAACTTCTAAGCTTTTCATTTACCGTGGCTTCATGCGACAATTCATAGTGACGTTGCCATTGATCAGGTGACCACGTGCATTCTAGCTCACTTTCCCATTTCCCTTCATTAACATTATTCCGTTTCAGATACAACAATATAAGATTAGCACAAGTGCTATTGACCGACAATGATAAAATGTCATGAGCTGATGAGACATATATACATATGATAATGAAAATGTAACAATCATTGCATCTCATTAAACCTTATCCGTTAGCTATGTTGCATAATGTGCACGAATTACAGTGACACAAGAAAACATCCGAGGTTGACAGCGCCGTTTTAAATTCCTTGGTTGATTTGGCTAACTTCGTTTCCTTGTTGAGCATATTCCATAGCTTGCTACCTTGATATTTCACTGAATTATGGCCATAAGCTGTTGTCTTAACGCGTGGCATACATATAGCTGGCCCATTTAAAAAAAAAGTGATTGCTTTCCTGTACGTTATGCATGTTATGAAGGTAACTGGGCCCAATCTTGTTGATACTCTTGTGAACTTCTAATGCTATGCTGCGCAGTCTTTCAACAGATAGCAATGGTCTACCTGCTCTCTTCCTCAACTCTGCGTATTCTGATCTAAAGTCATTAAATACGTACCTCAGTGCACGTTCTTGCATCTTTTCAATCTTACGCATATTTTTCATATCACAAAAATGCCTACAACGGGACAATTAAAATGTGAGAGGATGAAAGAATGAAATAACGTAAGTTTGCTATCAACATCCATTGATTTAGATACTCTAGCTAATACATTGAGACTTTTTCCAGCCTTTTTGCATTAACTTCATATATGGTTGCCGAAGGTTAATCTAGCGTCCAGTTGAATACCTAGTAATGTTACTTCTTGTTCCGCTGCCAGTTCTGTCCCAGAATTCGAAAACGATATGTGCTGACCTAATTCGTTTCTCTGATCAAACACGATTGCCTGGTACTTACTTAGGGCCCCAGAGGGGCTTTTTCGACACGGCGACACGGCGATTTTTAAAATCGACAACGCGACATTGGGGTTGTCTTACAATCGACATGCGACATGGACCTTTTGTTAAAATCGACACGCGACATGGCTACCCCCCCCCCCCCCCTCAGGGGCCCTTCACTTGGGTTCGCTTTCATGTAGTTATCGGTGAACCACGTTGTTATCTCCGATGGTGCCTTTTCTAAAGTTACCTTGACGTTATTAAACTCCTTACCTTGAGCCGCCACAATGTTATCGTCAGCATAATTATACTTATCGGTTTCCCGTGCAGTGGATACTAGTAGGTCATTCGTAAATATATTGTACAGATGTAGGCCAAAAACAGATCCCTGTGGTGCTCCTTTCTTGAGAGGAAGCCACTTGCTCTGATTTTGTCCTAGTTTTACCTTCTGTTCGCGGTTTGTAAGATAGCTTGCAACTGGCGTACAGGATTGTTTACTTATGCCATATAAGCGTTCATCTTGGTAATTAATAAACTGTGTGGGAGACAATCGAATGTTTTGGAGAGATCCATGAGTATAGCTGCCATAACTTGATTATTTTCTAATGGATTTTTGGAGTCTCAAAACGCATCAGCAGGCTTTGACAGCTAGCTGTGCCCCTTTCTAAACCCAGATAGTCTGAGTGATAACCTGGGTTCCATAAAGGACATCAGCTGGTCGCACAGTATTTTTTCATATATCTTGGAAATACAGGGAAGAACACGTACTTACTGGCCTGTAGTTTTCCTTATTATCGAGTTTTTTTTTTCTTGAAAATTGGTGTGACTTCAGCGTATTCTAGTTCTTTTGGAAACGTATTACAATTAATCGTCATGTCGTTGCGGTAACGAAAAAAGACCTGTGTCCAGTCGTCTCCGTTGCGATCCCGTTGTCCGCGGTCGGCGATGCGATGAGCAGGTCTCCTGTCCACAGTCGCCTTGCGGCGGCGTCCTGGTCCCGTCGCCGGATCCGTCCGGGTGCGTCCGTGTCCGTCGAGATCCTTAGGGGTCTTACGGGGTCGGGAGCAGACGTCTTTGTCCTCGTCTGTTGGTGTCATCTTGAGCAGTTGGCATAGTCTGTTCTGGCACTTGCATGTCAGATGCGTCGCGTCATTCGTCACGTATCCGTCGTTGAAGGATCCGTCATTAAGCCTAAACAGGGGGGAGTTGTCGGTAAAGTCGCATCCCATGTCGTCGCACAGTCCTTGCAGGCCGGAGTTTACCATGTCGATGCGTTCCCTCATGTCCGTGCCAAGTCGTGGACAGATCCGTGATGGACAGACACCATCACGGAGGCAGCTTTGTCCTTGGCAGCCCGGATGAGCTTGCTGAAGCGCTCCACGATGGTGTCCAGGGAAGCGCCGCGATTGAAGCAGTCGTTGCCCCCTTCCACGATGACAATGCGCTTGAACGTCGTGGGGATAGTCTTCGGTCGGTCCGTCAGGGTCGGGAGCGTCGCTCCAGAGACGCTGGTGACGCTCGTATCCTTCAGCTTCCTCTCGTCAACGTCTCTGACATGTCGGGCAGGTCCACAGGTCTGCCGCCTCTGCCTTCGTGGCCCCAACGCACAGCTGGTGGAACCACACCAGGCAGAGGAAGCACAGTATAACGTCCAACTTAGGGTCTGTCCTTCGGCAGGCATCCACACAGAGGCCAGGGTTCGGCTGGGAGGAGGGTGGGGATCCCCCGCAGGCATCCACACAGAGGCCAGGGTTCGGCTGGGAGGAGGGTGGGGATCCCCCGCAGGCATCCACACAGAGGCCAGGGTTCGGCTGGGAGGAGGGTGGGGATCCCCCGCAGGCATCCACACAGAGGCCAGGGTTCGGCTGGGAGGAGGGTGGGGATCCCCCGCAGGCATCCACACAGAGGCCAGGGTTCGGCTGGGAGGAGGGTGGGGATCCCCCGCAGGCATCCACACAGAGGCCAGGGTTCGGCTGGGAGGAGGGTGGGGCTCCCCCGCAGGCTAGGAAGCGGACATCGCGGCAATGGGCGCAGAGCATCCATTCGCCCTGTGTGAGCTCAACGCCGGGGCCGTGACGGCCGAAAGGACACTGGCCGGCGGGCAGTCCTTCACACTTCATGCCTGCTGTTAGGGGATTAACACTCCGGCCTAAGCTTAACTCGTACAGGCAACAGGTGCGAGAATAAATATGTCGCCTTGCCTGTTCAATAGTCCTTGGGTATAAAGTTTATATGGTTTCCAGTCACCACAAATGCAGAATTTCCGTCGTTTTGAGTATAGAAATATCTTATGTATATAACTTATATATCAAAATATTTTGAAGACTCGTTCGATTCGAGGCGAAAATCGGTTGTAAATCGAGAGCTCGTTTGCTATGCGTGCGATCGGTTGCAAGGTTGCGGTAACGAAAAAAGTACCTGCGTACTTTTTGCGGTAACGAAGAGACACACAGAGACAGGAAATATTCACACTAATATCTAAAAAAAGGCATAGGCAAGACCCGGCTAAAGTTCTAGACCTATTTCACTTTTAAATGCAGATTACAAAATAATTACTACAGCACTCACAAACAGATTAGCAGAAGCACTACCAGATTTCATACACGAGGACCAGACATGTTGAGTTACAGGAACATTAGTCAAACAACACATTTTATAAGGGATTTAATAGAATACACTAAACAGGAAAACATACCGGGAGGGATTATCTGTTTAGATCAACTAAAAGCTGTTGACAGGGTAAATTGGGACGTTCTCCTCGCCACTGTAAAACAATTTAAATTGGGGTATAATTTTATTTATTGGATACAAATTGTATATGCTAATATTTCTAGCCACATAATTAATAACAGACGGGTACATCAGCGCACCCTTAATCTAAACAGAGTCAGAGGTACAAGGCAGGGTTGCCCTCTTAGCCCCCTGCTGCACATAATAGAGAGTTATTGCACTACGTTTTCGATTTGCGGGATCCATTCGCGGGACAACGTATAAATGGCCTTTTTAACGTTTTGTCCGTACGTATCACAAGGTAATTTATATTTCTGCGAATGCATGTCTCGGTTTTTGCAGTTATCGGGGGAGAATACGTTACAGATGCTTATATATAGTAGTTAATGTCTTCAGACGAGGAAAAGCAAACGAATTTGGCGAATTTTCGGTCGTCTGCAGTGACCGTCACCTAGTGCACAATGCCGCACAGACCAATAAAACTTCACCAGCGTTGTTTGAAACATACATGTGTGTTTACATCTGCCACTAAGACTGACCGGGCTATAGAAATTGAGACAATGGACGATGGTGGGTTGTTTATAATTTTAGCAACTCAAGTTTCGTGGGAATATTTTCCTTACAAGCATTAGCCGTTGCAATTTCATTTCTTTTTGAAACATGATTATGCATAACAATACCTAGGACTTTTTGTAGATTTAGACCTCTTTAGATGGCCCAATAGAAACTGCATGTGCAAGACTTTCAGATACCAGCAATCCGCGTGCCATCCAAATCCGAAATAAATACCAGAAGCCTTTGGACGCTGCAAACAGGACATTACACGAATAGCATTGACCTATTACTTTCATTTATTCAGGTGTAACCCTAGTTCCCACTACATATAGAAATATTTTTGGCCAGGCTATAGATCCTGATTAGTGGTCAGAACCTATATGAAAAGTAATTGTTGAATGAAGATGTATACTGTTTCGATGGTTTCACATTTATTATATAAGTGTTGTTTCAATAGGAAGTTTTAACCTTAAATCTGTTTGTTGGGGATCTTGTTCCATGTGAACAAACTTTTCATCAATGTAAATAAAAATAAATAAAAAAAAACATTTGCAGAAGGTGTTTTTCTGGAAATGTTTATTTCATGATCAGACTTAATCTATTGCAGAATTATAATCCTGAAGAAACTGCTGTTACAGTTTGTGCTTTTGTTTGATTTGTTAGGTAGCGAAATAAGGATTATAAATATTCATGACACTAAAACAAATATTGACACTTTAAAACAAAACTGTTTAAACTCTATCTCTATCTAGTTGTATTCTATTCTGTTTCTGTTGTGATCACCTTTGTATATTGTGCAGAACGCCGGCCGTCGCTTTACGGCTGTCGACTGAACACCGACTGCTAATTTGTCATTTGTGCGCCGCGTGAGATTGAAAAACCGAAACTTAAACGTATCGGCGCTAACGGATCGGGATGCGTATCAGTGCCGCGGAAACGTAGTGCAATAATTCTCTAATAACGGCTGAGACTTTTGCTAATACTATTAGAAAATAACCAACAATTTTAGATATAGAAACCCCAATTATATGGCCCCCACTAAAATAGCGCAATAATACATGGATGACACAAAACTTTTTATCTCCCACCCCAAAGAAATAAAGCCTATTTTTAACATTATTATTATATATGAAAAAGCTTCAGGAGCCAAAGTAAACCAAGAAAAAACTAAAGCTTTTTGGATAGGATCCAATAACTTCTTATCCCGGGACCTGATGGTCAAGGTGGCCCGAGGGTCATTGATCCCGATAACGGGAGTCACGGAGGTCGGCATATTGAGGGGGCGATCGGCGATACCCTTAAATAAGGCGTCAAGGCTCTCACCTGCCGTCGCGAGTTCTTCCGTAAAAGGACAGTGAGGAACAATACGGCAATTTAAATTGGACTAATACATACACTAAAATTTTTGGAATTTATTTTGGTAACGCTAATACCGACAACCTTATTGGGAACCTAAAATTGCTAAACTTCGGAACATCTTTAACAGCTGGAAAGGGAGGGACCTGACTTTTGTAGGTAGAATCTTAGTTACTAATTGCTTAGCGTCATCGATATTGTGGTATATTACAAATATAATTACGCTTCCAAATTGGGCAGAAACACAAATACAACACTTTATACTGACCTTTTAGGAATGCTTCAAGGCCATTAAGACATTTAAGCATAATAAATCCTCAGGGTCAGACGGGCTCACGGCCGAACTTTATAAACACTTTTGGCCACTTATAGGGGGGACCCTAGTGGATGTTCTCAATTGGGGCTTTAGACATGGGGAGCTATCAAGCTCACAAAGGCTGGACATTACTACCCTAATTTATAAGAAGGGAGATAAAGAGCTTTTGAAAAATTGAAGACCTATTTCTCTCCTGAATTTAGACTATAAAATTATGACGAAATGTCTAACTTTACGGCTAAGGCCAGTTCTAGGCAAAATTATCCACCAATCTCAAACATGTGGGGTCGATCTATCCACCAGACGACGGCCTTTATTAGGAATATTATTGTATATGCCAATGAACGCAACTTACCAGGGGCCCTAGTCTGCCTGGATCAAATGAAAGCTTTCGACCGGGTCGACTGGGGCTACCTTTATCGTACTCTAGCCACTTTCGGTTTTGGGCCGAATTTTATAAGCTGGGTTCGCCTGTGCTACACTAATGTTTCAAGTGCAATGATAAATAATGGTTATGTTTCCCCTTCTTTCTCCTGGTCACGAGGTACGCGCCAGGGATGCCCCATGAGCCCCTTGTTATATATTATGGTTGAAGAGACCGTTGCGGCGGCCGTCAGGCAGGAACCCTTAATTATAGGGCTCCCCCTGCCTGACGGCAGCAGACAAAAGCTCAGCCAATATGCTGATGATAATACCTCACTTTTACAAGGTACCCAGTCCATTACGGCTTTGTTTTCTGTGGTTAAAACCTACGAAGCGGCGTCTGGAGCGCGCATTAACAAAGATAAGACCGAAGGACTGTGGGTGGGGAACTATAAAGGGCGAAAGGATACCCCCGAGGGGATAAAATTTAACTCCACATTCGGTAAAAGTTTTTGGATTTCATTTTGGGAATGTTGATTTGCTAAGGGATAATTGGGACTCTATTATTCCTAAATTGGAAAACACTCTCAATTTATGGAAAGGCAGATCCCTAACCTTTATGGGAAGGATTACGATTATTAACTCTTTGGCCAGTTAGGTCATTTGGTATTTTTCAAATATTCTTCCTTTCCCCGAGTGGGCCGCCAAGGAGGTCGACCAGGCCATGGTGGACTTCCTGTGGCGGTCCAAGAAACACCACCGGGCGATAGGTACGCTATATTTAAGATCAGCCCAGGGATATTTAGATTTGGTCGGTATGCGAGCTAAAATACGAGCGCAAAGGGTGGTATGAGGAGCAAAGGTGTTAAATCCGGAAAATGGGAATCTTCCATGGGTTATCATGGCGAAATTCTTTTTGGGAAAATAAAGAGAGTCGGATATGGGCCAGGATATATTATATTCCACTATTTTTCCTTACAGGACGAACGTTTCAAACATGCCTTCTTTTTACAGGGAAATGTTAACCGCATGGCAGGCGGCAGGTATCAAATCCCACCTGTCCAGCGACACATACCTGGGTATCTTGAATCAAAACTTGTTTTGAAACCCCAACATTATTTCGGGACAACGCAATAATGCGATGTCCCCGAGTTTATGTCCAGGGGCATTAGCCAGGTTAAAGCCGTGTGGGAAGAGGTGGGGTTTAAAGCATTTCAGGAAATTTCCGATACTTATCAACTACAGCCTACTCGCGCTAATAAGACGCCTCACTATATTACAGAAGGCCTTTCCAAATCCGTATTTTCTTGGCGCCGAGTTAGCCGAGTTAGCGGCCCAGCGGATCGCCCAAGAGTCTTTATCTTAAACAGTAATGGGGAAAGAGTGCGATCCGGGAAGTTCACCACGAAATTAATTTATCAGCGGTTATTAAAACAGCGAACCCGCCCACCAGCTCTAGCAAAAATGGAGCCAGGTTTTTAACTCCCCCGTTGACCAAGATATGTATAAGTTTATATTCCACAGATCGGTGGACAGGAAAATGTCAGATTTTCAGTTTAAATTTGTTCACCAGTTTCTACCCACCGAGGTAGCTTTGACTAACATGAAGATTTTTGATTCTCCTATGTGCCGGATTTGCCCCGGAGAAATTGCCAATCTAGTCCACGAGTATACCAACTGTAACGCGATGGACCAAGTTATAACTACTTTCAAACCAAAACAAACTTTTTTTACGATTTAAATAAAAGGGGGGACTTTATCCGTAAATGGTGTGGGGATTATACTCTGTGCAAAACGACGGGAAATTTTACTTTGATTTTCTCTAAACATTTAGAACCTGCAAGAGATCACCTAGACCTGGCCCCCCATGGCGGAGGATGAGCTATCTCCGCCCTGAGGAGCACGGAGGGAGCTACCCGTCGAGTGCCGCCCCCCACCATACCCGCCTCCCCTCAGGCGAGGACTCCCACTGCAGCACTGGACGAGCCACCCCCCCCCCCCTCCCCCCAAGTCACCGCTCCTTTAGTAGTCTGCAGCACTAGCCGCAGCACCCGGCCGGACATTACAGCATCACGAGGTGCATAACTCTCGTTGGGTTACCCATGGTTTTTTCCTGTGTCCTTTGCATTCTACCATGTTATATTGAACCGCCTTATATTTCAGGGTCAACCACCCGTGTCACGATTTCTTTTTTACAAAAAGATACGGGTCTTTTCTTACAGGGTTCCAAAATAGTAGGCCCATAGGGCCATCAACAACCGCTCTCCTTTCGGGGGTTTCCTTCCGCCTTCGATGTTTTATTTCTGTCTCGATGTATAGTTCAAGTCTATACGGTCGAATACGGCTTTGTTTATTTACATTTATTAATGTACTCGCGTATATCAAGTTGTTATAGTCTATCATCCATTGCCTGCCTTGCTTTTATGTATAACTGTGCTTATACGGCCGGATATGGCTTTGATTATGTATGATTACTTTACCCTGTCTTGACTCGATTTTAGCGCTCGATTTTATCAGAACAATAAAAGACAAATAAAAATGTAGGTGGTGGGTGTGGATAAGGGCAGTAGTGTCCGCCAGTGAAGCGCATCAAAGCCAGAATGCGTGTGTGTATTGGCGGGCATGGAGTTGGGGTTGGGGCGGCGAGAGCGGTGTCGCGTTAGGCGAACGGAAACGCCGTATAGATTGCAATGTTAGTTTAGTTGATTTACGCAAAAGTGTTAACCATTTTGCCATACGGTACCTCAGACGTACCCTTAAGGTCACTGCAAATTCTGGTAACTATTGGAATACCGTACCTGTACCTGAATTTGTGACGTCAATGTTGTCATTTTGACATGACGTTGGTCGCAAACTATTGGTCTCACGTCAAATTTGATGGTAAGGAGAAGGAGAAAGACATCCAGGAGCTGAGTATGATGGCACTAACTCCGAGTGTCTAGCTATAATATTAAGCGATTGATGCAAAAAAATGTGTTTTGGACGTATGACGTCACTGTGACGTCAACGTCCGACCGATTTCACCCGGCAACGAACTTGACCTGAGATAAGACTTCTGGCTCTCGGTTCGCGGTAACAGCACCATGCAGCAAGCAGCAGAACAGCAGCGGACCGGTGAGCAATACACAGGGTAGGGGTGTAAGGTAGGGGATGGGTGTGGATAAGGAGTGTGCGCCAGTGAAGCGCATCAAAGCCAGAATGCGTGTGTGTATTGGCGGGCATGGAGAAGGCCGGGGTGGGGGCGGCGGGAGGTGGGGGGAGGGGAGTCGCGTTGGGCGAACGGACACGCCGTATAGTTTACCATTGCAATTGTATTTTAGTCGATTTACGCAAAAGTGTTAACACGGCGAATTTTAACCATATTTTTCCGTGACGGGCAATACAATTTCTCAGTGTCCTATACCATTTTCAAGCTTGTGCGGTCAATATTGAGGGCACCGTGAAGTTCGTTAATTTTAAATTGAAATGACCGGTTACGTCATAACCGCTAGTCAAGTCGCTCTGATTTTTGACATACGGTACCGCAGGGGTACCCTTAATGTCACTGCACATTTTGGTAACGATTGGAACACCGTACCTGTACCTGAATTTTTTGACGTCAATGTTGTCATTTTGACATGACGTAGCTCGCAAACTATTGCATTTACGTCAAATTTGATGGCAGTCGTCATTCGATACATCCCCAGTCCCAAAAGCTACTAGACCTCTAGTTAGAAAGATAAAGCCAAGTAACAGGCAATGCCCGCTACGGTCCCCACCAACAGAAAGAGTATGGCAAGGCCCGGCTGATATCGAGAAACCTAGGAGAAAGCTAAGGATCATTCCTTTCAGCAGCCTGTCAGGATAAGACGCAGATGGCGGAGGGGGGGGGGGGGGGGAGGGCTGCTGGTGGGGTTCCGCGGGTGCCTTGATGCTTGAGAGAGCGGACATTTATGATGAAAAAGATACCCCTATAGAGCGAATATTTTAAAGGTCGCGGTCGGGGGGGGGGGGGGGTTGTGGCGCCTTTGAAAATGTGCGTTCATAGAGCGGATTTTGGTGGTGACAAAGGGGGGGGGGGCTTCACCACGGAACCCCCCAAAACCAGCAATGTATTAAATACCCCCCTACCCGCAGGGGCGGATCCGGAAAGGCTGGATAGGGGGCCGGTTTCAGGGTCGGATCCACATATGCTGGATGGCGGAGGGGGGGCGGGGCGGTTTTGATTTTCATATGGTAAATGGTATCAATTATATAAATTACGGCCCTAAAAAGGGAGGCCGGGGCCGAGTCGGCCCCCCTTGGATCCGCCCCTGCCCCGGGTCTGTTCAACAGTAGGACTTCGCATGAAAGCTGAGTTCTACGCCTCAGATGACCTTAATTGTTCACTGACAAATGGCAAAGAGTAGGGGAAGGGGGTGTCCCCCCCGCCCGATCCGCCTCTGCCGACGTAACCGTTATTTGTAATTTCTGTGTGATCCTTCTGTGTCAACTGTTCCAGAGAGTTAAGCGTTTGGCTTCTTAGGCTGTTCAGTTCACTCATTAACATGCTGAAATAATTAGTTTTTTTTGTTTTTTGTGCTAGTAAAAATGTTTTATGTATCACTCGCATGTATCCAAGCAATGTTATTCACAATACTATTGGTGTCAGTTTAATCAAAGTTTGGTTCTTTTCATAGCTCTGCTCGTCCCCAAAAATACACAAATAAAGTTAAGGGTGTTATTTTGCCCCACGTTCCCCTACTATTACAGATTTTTTTTCTCTGACCCTAAATAAAGTTCATGTCAATGCCACTTTGCTGGGTTGTGTGAGTGAATCCGGAAAACAGCCGAACAACACCCCCGAAACACCTATGAGTCGAACACTGAAGTCTATTTAACGCCACCCTGTGCTTTGGTATGGACACTAATGTTAAGTAAGGCTCCTGTTTTAACACTAACTTGTATCAAGCTTTGAAGTATTTGTGATGACAGATGCCCAATCTTGACTTGCAATGTCACATTAAACGTTGTCTGCATTCAGATAAAAAAAACCTAGTTACATCTCCCAATCCTTGTGCGAGCCAAACATATCCAAATCCACACTTAAATAACAACTCAGTAGATTCAGTAGAGAACAACAGTAATTCTAGCAGCCCCAGTGACGTTACCATTATCGCTCACATTACACATCATAACAGGCTTTCGGATACCTAACGGAAGCTGACTGCGTAAGTTTGAGCCAGAACTTGATGCATCGGGTCATATAAGACACAAATAAAAGCCTCCTGCCACACTCTTCTAAGGCGGCGACATCAGAAGTATGATACGGATCGATACGTCGAAGCTTCAATAAATATTTACACAACCTGACATGACATCTTTCAATAATTTCCCTGTATTCAAAACCCCATATATCTGATGCATACCATAATATAGGAAGTATCAGTTTATCGAAAAAATCAAATGCCGGCTCGAGTGAGAAATCTCCACATTTACTTAGGATTTTCTTTAAAGACATTAAACCTCTTTCTGCTTGCTTCATTAACGATGTTAGTGCCGGGGACCAACTTTAGGAGGACGAAAATAATATCCCTAAATACGTAACGTAATATATAACAGTTTCCGTTGGTTGCACAGGAAGATACCATTTTTCGTTAAACCTCAACTGTCCTCCATTTCTAAATACAATAATCTTACTTTCCAAATTATTAATATTCCGGTTATAAGTTTTGCAGAACCTCTGTAGGGCTTCCAGGGTTTTTTGCAATCTTCCTACTGTATCGTTCATTAACTGCATACAGCAGCATATATACACCAGGATATATTTCGTTGATATATTGTCCATCACATTTGTCATCACGAAACCTGTTTTCTAAATCATTGATATAAAAAGTAAATAAAAAAGGACTGAGCATACATCCCTGCTGCGCGCCTCTATGACAAACAGAGGTATTCAGTAAGACCCTCTGGTGTTTTCACGCATTATTTAAGGTTCTTATACTTTGATTTTAAAACTGTAAATATCTTTCCATGTACACCTTCTTTGTTCAATAGATACCAGAGCTTAGAATGTGGAATTGAATCAAAGGCCCTTGAAAAATCTATAAAAGCGCAGTTGAAGCAACCCTCCTTCTTCCTTAAATACTTCTCAGTTGTTGCATACAGTGTGAAAATATTGTCCATAGTACTACGCCCTTTTCGATGCGCACATTGCCATTCACGAATCTTACAATTAAGTTCAGCCCAGCTAGACAATCTGTTATTGAGTATTTTGGTAAATATTTTACCCAATCCGCATAGTAATGATATACCCCTGTAGTTATTGACGTCTGATTTGGAGCCTTGTTTATAAAGTGGAGAGATCAGAGCTTGAGACCATGCTTCAGAAAATTAGCCTGTATCTAGTAGAGTGTCAAAAAGAGCATACATCGGACTTTTTAACTCCTCCAAAGCACTTATACATCTCATAAACAAGACCGTCTGGGCCTGGTGATTTTTCATTGGGTATAGATCGCGTACAACATCAACAATTTCGTCCATAGCGATTTCATTATTCAAGATATCTGGTTCATTGTTAATACAATCAATGCAAAGCGTATCATGATCCTGCATATATGTGTTAATGTACTCATCAAGGACACTATCCCAGTCATATTCAAGATTGAAAAGAGAATTGAAATAGCTGTGCCACAAGTCACCGAGACCCGCCGACGACCCCGTCTCAGCCAGTCACCGAGACCCGCCGACGACCCCGTCTCAGCCAGTCACCGAGACCCGCCGACGACCCCGTCTCAACCAGTCACCGAGACCCGCCGACGACCCCGTCTCAACCAGTCACCGAGACCCGCCGGCGACCCCGTCTCCACCTGTCACCGAGACCCGCCGGCGACCCCGTCTCCACCTGTCACCGAGACCCGCCGGCGACCCCGTCTCCACCTGCCACCGAGACCCGCCGGCGACCCCGTCTCCACCTGCCACCGAGACCCGCCGGCGACCCCGTCTCCACCTGTCACCGAGACCCGCCGACGACCCCGCCTCAACCAATCACCGAGACCCGCCGACGACCCCGTCTCCACCTGTCACCGAGACCCGCCGGCGACCCCGTCTCCACCTGTCACCGAGACCCGCCGACGACCCCGCCTCAACCAATCACCGAGACCCGCCGACGACCCCGTCTCCACCTGTCACCGAGACCCGCCGGCGACCCCGTCTCCACCTGTCACCGAGACCCGCCGACGACCCCGTTTCAACCAGTGATACGCGCTGTTGAGGTTACGTAGTCCTCTGCCCAGCTCCCGCCGCAGGTGGTTGAGATCCAGCAGCAAAAGAAGTAGAAGTTCCAGCATGGGCGGTACTATAGTAACGGCACCCACCAGGCGCGCGTGGGGCGCCTCTGTCGGTTCTACGGTAAGAGACACAGTAAGAGGTAAGAGGAAGTCAAAAAGGCTACGTTATGTAAAGCCGTATCATCGAGTTCAAATATCAAATGAATTAAGCTGAACACATGCGGAGAAGATAAATCATATTCAAATAAAGTAGCCTCACCTTTGGGGTGTAATCTATTTAGGCCGACACGACAAGATGTCCAGGAAATTCCAAAGCGATATTTTGAAGTTATTACAAAGGTGGAAATTGGTTAGGAGCAGCTGTGTCATATATATAGCACACAATGGTGGCCGCACCGGAAAGGAAACCTCGCAGTAGTCAGGGAGGGGGGGGGGGCACATTGGTGCATACTTATATGTAGTATCACCCCCTCTCCCCAAATCCCCGAGGACCATTGGCTCTATGCTCGGATCGACATTTTGTCAAATGTTATGTAAACCTCAATGACATGCATTCACCGATGTCATAATGACCCCGTCAAAGGCTCCGTAGCCTAAGTGACTGGTTATCGATGAACTTTCAATGATCTATGACCTATCACGTTTGTAATTTTAAATACTCCATTGTGAACCTGTAATGTACTCGAACAAACTGTAGATGTAACTGTATGTAGCCAGAAAAAGGTATAAATATGTGTAAATGCAGGGGTCACTAATCATTAAACTGTCACTCACCGAAGGTTACGGGCCGCTTAGGTCTGGACACATAGGACTCAGTCTCGTACAGCCGCTTCTCGCGTAGAAATATCGGTTGCCTGTGTGATGTCGATAAACCGGAATTCTCCATGGCGCTAATCGTGGTCAATGACACTCTGCTGTAGAATTCCCTCAATGAGGTGGTGGACATAGTATCGTAATGTGATGTCACGGCTGTTACAACGACATCAGTGACGTCATATCCGTTACTTGTTCGGTCCGCTAGGAGGCGGGCTTCCGTAGCGCGCCGGAAAAGCTCAGTGAAAACGGAAGCGGCCGGCGGTCTACTTCCGGTTTCCGGACCTGATGACGTCGCAAAGGTGGATTCCGTGGTTAACGTCGATCCCGGCGAGGAAGGCTCACTTGGATCACGTGACGTATCGAGAGAGTTTGAACTTTGAAAGCTTGATGTCGAAATTGTCATTTCTGTAGACGTTCCAGGAGAATTTGAGGTTTTTATGAAAGCCTCTTGGGTAGTCGGTAAATCCGTCGGTGTAGCAACAGATGTGTCTAGCGTCTTCATGGGAACCGCTGATGGGAAGACGTTTATGTGTATAATGACTATTTTGTTATATTTTCGTATATTTCATTTTTAAATCTGAGATTGTTCCTTGGTAAACGATGTCATTAACTTAATATGTTGACCCCACCTTGGTCACTGGTTAAAGCTTACCGCCTTGTTGCGAAGTAACGCTCGCTGTTGTTGCGTCCAGCCACTCCGTAGTCATAGCAACGCCTGTTTTAAAGAATGCGTTATGAGAATAATGTTATGTAATTTAATGTCTGACTGCTACGAAAAACAATAGTTTATTATTGTTTTTAGCCCAGGATATTAACAACTTATCTTGGTTATATTCAAGCAACAAATTTCAAAAAACAAACTCACATTTAAAATTTTAACATTTTGTAACACCTGTCATGTGTCAAATACAAAAAATGGTTCCATCGGTTATTACAATAGCTGTGTACTATTTATGTAATCATAATATCGCCATCGAAAAAACCCATATAAATGTGCAATAGTCGGGGTTACATCCAAGCCATTGTGAGGGGGAGCGGGGAGGATACTCAAACTTATTCATTGATGCGTTTGTTTTATACACCAGTTATCTATGCATGTTTTGTGCATCTCCTGCATATGCAGTACTAACGACCGCGCCCCCCGACACCCCCCCCCCAACCCCCCAATAAAAAATAATAAAAGACCGAAACCAAAGCGTTAGGGTATAATGAATGCCTAGCCTTTACCGTTATTGTGTGAAGTCACGTGATCTGTTGTTGCACGCGCGGTCGACCATTCCGTCGTCATGGCAATATCTAACGAAGAAGATAATGATGTGGGAAAGTCTGGCTGCGGGACTTTCGCAATTAGTGTTTATTACCATCTGTAGATGTGTAGATGTTGCGACTAACAAGAAAGTACCATAGACAGATTCCGGACTCGCAAACGGTGCGATTTGTGAACTGAATAGAAATAAAGGGCCATTAGCATTAAATCTATGATTATCCCACAATATATTAAAATCTCCCATGGTTGGTCTCATGTACACACACATTTGAAAACGTTTTCTACGATGCAACCTATAATTCGTAAAAGGTCGCTATTGGACCAATTGTATCTTAAGTAAAAAATATCCATGCTATTTCCCCAGCATAGAACCTCGGACTAAATCCCTGGCCATGATGTGTGTACATACGTATGACTTGTACTTAGGCGTTTGACTAAATACGTTACTTGATGTGGCCGATAGAGTAGTGTGTTGAGCTGATTCGCAGGCTTTGTCGGTAAGTGCCGTGACTGACTGTGTCGGGTCGTACGACAGCGTCACTGAAAACAGAGACGTTGTTTACAAGTTATATGCTACAGAATAACGATTCGACATACACGTTACCTCAAATTCGGTACTGGGACATGACAACATGAGGTGTAACCTTGGTGACACATGCTCCCATGTGACATTACCTTGGTGACACATGCCTCCATGTGGCCTTACCTTGGTGACACATGCCCTATGTGACCTTACCTTCTTGACTAATGACTTTCACGTGATCTTACCTTCCTGACTAATGACTTTCACATGATCTTACCTTCCTGACTAATGACTTTCACATGATCTTACCTTCCTGACCCATTACCTCCATGTGACCTTACTATGACCTCAATGTGACCTTACCTTCCTGGCACATGACCCCGAGGTGCGCTGTGGGACTGCAGCATGGTATTGTGAACCAGTGGCCCGTTAACGTCACCATGACGCAGTCCGCGTCCCCCGACGACAATGGATCCGCGTTGTCCGGTTCTTCAGCTAAAACGACACCATGACAGACGTCATGACAACCTTCATGACAACCGCCATGACAACCTCCATGACAACCGCCATGACAACCACCATGACCACCTCTATGACAACCGCCATGACAACCGCCATGACCACCGCCATGACAACCGCCATGACAACCGCCATGACAACTGCCATAGTAACAACTATTCCAACAATAATTCAGGAGGTCTATTTGATTGAGGACTGATAACACGGTTCTCTGGAACCGTCGGCTGCTGGTATGTACGGATAGCGGACAGGAAATTTGTCTTAGTTTAGAACTGAGCGGAAAACAGGACAATTGACAAATGTCTACAAGGTTTAAAATGTTACCATCGTTGTTTCAAAGTATAATTAAATACACAGATTGCTACCAGGCTGTGATTCGTAAGGTTGGTAATTGACTGTTTGATCTGAGCACTAAATTACTTAGTAAATTAATTATGTAATTATCACAGGGCAACGACGCAGTTTAATTGAAATATAACAGTAACACCCCGGTATATGTGGGGCAATGGGCTGTATTAGGTATATATGTGAAATCGAAAAAATTATGTCCCGCCATAGCAGAAAGTCATATTTGAACGCACATTGCAACCACTGAAAATTCTGCTGTTGAAAAGAACGTGTCTAAGAAATTTGCGAAGGGGTTATTATGGAATCAGTTTTATATTTGTTCAAGGAGTGCCAATGATATAATGCATGATATGTAACAATTGTAACATGTAACATGTTTAGAAAGTAATCATAACACAAAATAGGCAATGGAAATCATTTCGCTTCTTCTCCTTTCGTAACACCTTCGGAAAGCAATAATAATTCAAAATAGGCACTGGAACTCACAGTTTAGGGGATCGTTATCCGTACAATTCCTGGTTCAACGCGAACTTTCTCTATTTACCGCGATCCGTAATTATAGCAGTCTGAGAATTCATCGATATTGGCGATATCACGTTTAAGGCATTTTTTTCTTGCGCCTCCGGTCTTGAACAGTCGCCATTCAGAGGGGGTACCCCCCCCCCCCGCCCCCTTCAAAGTCACACAAGCGTAGCTATCCGACTGTTCTATTTGTTATTCATGGGTGATTGTACCATATCAGATACCAGATCAGATAACAGATTCCCACGTGGTTTCTACGGAATTCCTCACCTAAATTAAACTTTTGATCACCACGTTATTTGCGTTGATGGGTTGAAGAACCCACACATGTGAGGCGTGTATGCTCCAAATAGATTGGTTTTCGCACCCAAAAGCGATCGACCTCCGCACTTAAAATGATCCTTGAGCTATATTGCGTCCGCGCTCGGAAAACAAGAGTCCGTGGACTGTTAGGCCTATACCTCTTGAAGTCCCGTCACGACCCTGCCTGACAACGTTGTCCTCTTAGATACAACAATACAGGGTTGGGGCTAGATATGTTGGAGCGTAGGCCTGGTAGGCTCATCGAGATACGATATACGTGCATTATAGTTTGAGGACAGTTTAAATATGGTTTACATGGGCGTGTCCGGGGGGGGGGGGCACGTGCCCCCCACCCCTTTCGTATCCTTATCTTAAAATTGTGTTGTGTCCCCTGTTCTCTCCTTATATAACATTACAATGCACCAAGCTTTGCAGTTTATGTGTCTTGCCAACGATTCTAAAGTGTGCTAATGGTACGTAACGTGCACCACGGTCACCTATTATGTCTCAGGCTTTGACACACATTTGTTTCATGTTTTTGTGGAACAATTTGTTGTGGCCCCCCATTTAAAGAATTCCTGAGCACGCCTCTAGTTTAACTTGAAGAGTCTTTAAGATGGCGCGTCTAGGCATGTAAGTATAAAGGGATACTTACGGATTAAGAAGTTGCCCGGGTACCAGTTGGTGTAACCGTAGGCGGACAGGCCATCCATCCAGCTGTAAACCCCCTCTGACGTCACGTCCGATAAACCAATGAAGATTCCAGCCTTTATGGAATACATGAATTTGTGCTTTACACGATCATTTTACACAATTGACCTGCCCCATACACAGGTATACGAAAAGGACGAAAGACATAGGATTAACTATTAACATAAAAGGCACTCGAGAGCAGTACAATTTACCTCCTAACTAATTACTATAGTCGGCACGGAAACTATTAGCCGCCTCGTTTTCTAATTTGACACGAAATGTTTCATTGACAAGCCTAAAATCAGTTTATATTTGTCAACTTGAACCAAAGACCCAACAGAATTTGGCGTACTCACAGTCCTGTCGTCAAAAGAATTCACATGTGACTTTCAAGCAAACGAAGTGGACAAGTTTAGCTATGGCCGTCGTTCTGTTTACTTTGTCACCTGTCATGTATGTGGGCGATAGTATTGCTGGTATTTTGGGCAGGGAGGTTAGGTTGTGTCAATGTCAAGCCGTAACTTGAATTAAGCTTACATGCGTTTATAGCTCCACTCATATATATGAAAATTGAAGCTACAAACTCATTCCTTTTGCATTGCTTTTGCTTTGAGACGCTAAAATTACTGTTAGTATAGAAACTTTGCATGGGCACATAATGCTCTGTCCCCTTTTCTAGTGCCAGTGATATTAGACTCTTCCGTGGGCTTACTTCTTTTAACCAATGAAAACGTAGTAATATGACCTTCACCTTACGACGTCATAAAAAGGCGGCTGTCAACACATCTTCGTCTGCTATACTTTATGCTAGAGACTATCGGGTTGTGCTGTTATTAAAGAAGATACACTTTCAAGTAAGTTAAAATCACACGGGTCTCGTGTAATGGAGCGAATAAATACATAAATCGTGGCTGCAAATGGTACACGGACAACAATATTTACGAAAACGAGGCGGCAGATATTAAACGCGCCGACTCTACTGATGATAAGTTATTGCCACATAGGACAAGTCGGGTTGTGGAACCGCCTTTTTATTCTATGCATAATGTATTACCAGAGGTTTGCAATAGCGAATGTACATGTGGATGCCCACCTCAACATAGAGTATGAGGATACAACAGAAAAGAGGTAACATATCATAACGTAGTAAATCCATATCAACAAACAAGGGCAGATGTTATAGGCTCATATAAATAAAAAGTTCACCATGACAGGAAGGAAAAGAGCTTGGCTGAATTACAGATGAATATGTCAATTGCCCTAATCATAGCGACGTTGTGTTCGGAACCCAGAGCAGCCTTGTATAATGCAGAAGAATGAGACTAATTTATGTGAAACAATCTTGTGAACCATCTGTAAGTGACATCCAGCGAATCCGATTTTGGGTACATGATACTTCACCGCCCCATATACAAAGCATGAGGATCGGAGCTCTTTGTAATGGCGTGAAACCCACAGAAAGCCAGTGCCTTTCGATTCAAAACTAGTACGAGTATGAAGGTGCACCCCCAAACATTAGAGAGTTATTGCACTACGTTTTCGATTGAACGCATCCCTAAACGTAACCCGATGAGCAATTACGTCATCAAAACACGGGGTGTTTCCTGACCTACATAGATACGTTTGCGGGATCCGTTTCCGGGACAACGTACGTATAAATCGCCTTTCTAGCGTTCTGCCCGTACGTATCACAGCCCAAGGGAATTTCCTTCATATCTTTTATGTTTCTGCGAATGCATGTCTCAGTTTTTGCAGTTATTGGTAGAGGATACTTCACGGATGATTATATATTGCAGTTAATGTCTTTAGACGAGGCAAAGCAAAAGAATTTGTCGAATGTAAGAGGAACATTTTTCGCTCGTCTGCAGTAGCCCTGGCCAGCGCAGTGGCCAGTTCACCCAGTGCACAATGCCGCACAAACCATTAACACTCGACCACCAGGGTTGTTTGAAACATACATGTGTGTTTACATCTTCGACTAAGACTGACTGCACTATATAGAAAAAGAGACAATGGACGATGGTGGGTTGCTTATAATTTCAGCAACTCAAGTTTCGTGTAAACATTTTCCTCGTAAAGAAACATTACCAGTTGCAATTTCTTTCAAAAAAAAATGATTAAACATAACAATACAATTTTTTTAAAGGACTTTCTCTTTAGATGGCCTAACAGAAACTGCATGTGCAAAACTTTTAGACCCCCCCCCCCCCGCCACATACCCCGAGCCATCCAAATCCGAAATAAATACCAGAAGCCTTTTATAACGCTACATAAATAGCATTGATGTATTACTTTTATGTCTTAAGGTGTAACCGTAATTCACCGCTACATTTATAAAATATATTATTGGCCAGGCCAGATCCCGATTAGTGGTCAGAACCTACATGAAAAATGATTGTTCAATGAAGATGCAAACTGTTTAGATGGTTTCACATTTATTATATAAGTGTGGTTTCAATAAGAGGTTTCAACAAAAAAAATACTTTTATTTATTCAGGTGTAACCGTAATTCACCGCTACATTTAGAAATATTATTGGCCAGGCCAGATCCTGATTAGTGGTCAGAACCTACATGAAAAAGGATTGTTCAATGAAGATGCAAACTGTTTGGATAGTTTCACATTTATTATATAAGTGTGGTTTTCAATAAGAACTTTCAACAAATAAATTACTTTTCTTTATATTTTATTTTACTGTATGTGACACCCCACACACTGGACGCGCCGCGGTGCACTGCAGCGCTGCATGGGGCGCCCCACGCCGCGCTGCAAAAGTGAGAAATAGAAACGTGGCTAATTTGAAAGCTCGCAAAACTGAGCGGTTTTTAGTCAGGGTCCAACATGTCGTCTGCTGTAGGCCTTGAACCTCCTTTCAAGAGTAGTATGGATGCAAATCCATTGTCTTGATGGCAACACTATAAATATATAGTCAGTCACTGTTCTGGGCACAAGCTGCTTCTCAGTGGTCGTTGGCTTGTAAATGTTTGTGTCCCCACTGTTTCCAGCAATTCACCAAACTCCTCGCGCATCAAATGAAAGTATTGACCGAACCGCCCATCATAACCATTCGTAAGCTGCTGGATCAAGCGATGGTATCCCCCCCCCACTCCTCCTTTACCCCCAACGCTAGCCACCTCTGTTTTGTCGGATGGACCCAGTAACGTCTTATGCAGCAGCTAACACAAGGACGTCCTCATTCCTCATCCATTTTCGAGGTTCGTGGTTACTGTATTGTCGTCTGCTGAAATAAAGGTCAAGGTCGTAGCGCGCAACCCGCAGCGCTGCATGGCGCGTCCAGTGTGTGCACAAAAATACACGCTGGCGTTGGCGCTGGGGTTGGCGCGGGCGCGGGCGCGTCCAGCTTGTAGAGGCCCTACAGACCCTTGGCAAAGGATAAACTCACCGTTAAGACGTCCTCGAGTATCAGGTCCGCGGCATACGACGTCGCCAGGTCATTCTGGTTGCTAGTGGCAACGACGGCGAGGACTCCGCCGAGGGTCTGACACTGTTGCTGGGCCTGGACGATGGTGGGTCCGACATCGAGCTTCACGGCGCGGTAGCAAATACCATCTGCCTCCAACCAATCCACGGCGCAGGCACATTCTGCGTGACCAACCACAGGTGATCAATAACTTGATATGACATATGGAAGCAGGTTGGTCACGTGGATACATTCTGCGTGACCAACCACAAGTGATCAATAACTTGATATGACATATGGAAGCAGGTTGGTCACGTGGATACATTCTGCGTGACCAACCACAGGCGATCAATAACTTGATAGGATATATGGAAGCTGGATGGTCACGTAGATACATTCTGCGTGACCAACCACAGGTGATCAATAACTTGATATGACATATGGAAGCAGGTTGGTCACGTGGATACATTCTGCGTGACCAACCACAAGTGATCAATAACTTGATAGGATATATGGAAGCAGGTTGGTCACGTAGATACTTTCTGTGTGACCAACCACAGCTGATTAATAACTTGATAGGATATATGGAATATGGTTGGTCACGCGGGACCCTACTTGTAGATCGCGCAACGGTATCCACCCCTGGTCCTACCTGTTGATCCGCTACGGTACGCACCCCTGGTCCTACCTGTTGATCCGCTAAGGTACGCACCCCTGGTCCTACCTGTTGATCCGCTACGGTACGCACCCCTGGTCCTACCTGTTGATCCGCTACGCTACGCACCCCTGGTCCTACCTGTTGATCCGCTAAGGTACGCACCCCTGGTCCTACCTGTTGATCCGCTACGGTACGCACCCCTGGTCCTACCTGTTGATCCGCTACGCTACGCACCCCTGGTCCTACCTGTTGATCCGCTAAGGTGCGCACCCCTGGTCCTACCTGTTGATCCGCTACGGTACGCACCCCTGGTCCTACCTGTTGATCCGCTACGGTACGCACCCCTGGTCCTACCTGTTGATCCGCTACGGTACGCACCCCTGGTCCTACCTGTTGATTCGCTACGGTACCCACCCCTGGTCCTACCTGTTGGTCGCGCTACGGTACGCACCCCTGGTCCTACCTGTTGGTCGCGCTACGGTACGCACCCCTGGTCCTACCTGTTGGTCGCGCTACGGTACCCACCCCTGGTCCTACCTGTTGGTCGCGCTACGGTACCCACCCCTGGTCCTACCTGTTGATCCGCTACGGTACCCACCCCTGGTCCTACCTGTTGGTCGCGCTACGGTACGCACCCCTGGTCCTACCTGTTGGTCGCGCTACGGTACCCACCCCTGGTCCTACCTGTTGATCCGCTACGGTACCCACCCCTGGTCCTACCTGTTGATTCGCTACGGTACCCACCCCTGGTCCTACCTGTTGATCCGCTACGGTACCCACCCCTGGTCCTACCTGTTGATTCGCTACGGTACCCACCCCTGGTCCTACCTGTTGATCCGCTACGGTACCCACCCCTGGTCCTACCTGTTGGTCGCGCTACGGTACGCACCCCTGGTCCTACCTGTTGGTCGCGCTACGGTACCCAGCCCTGGTCCTACCTGTTGGTCGCGCTACGGTAAGCACCCCTGGTCCTACCTGTTGATCCGCTACGGTACGCACCCCTGGTCCTACCTGTTGGTCGCGCTACGGTACGCACCCCTGGTCCTGCCTGTTGATCCGCTACGGTACGCACCCCTGGTCCTACCTGTTGGTCGCGCTACGGTACGCACCCCTGGTCCTGCCTGTTGATCCGCTACGGTACGCACCCCTGGTCCTACCTGTTGATCCGCTACGGTACGCACCCCTGGTCCTACCTGTTGGTCGCGCTACGGTACGCACCCCTGGTCCTACCTGTTGGTCGCGCTACGGTACCCACCCCTGGTCCTACCTGTTGGTCGCGCTACGGTACCCACCCCTGGTCCTACCTGTTGGTCGCGCTACGGTACCCACCCCTGGTCCTACCTGTTGATCCGCTACGGTACGCACCCCTGGTCCTACCTGTTGATCCGCTACGGTACGCACCCCTGGTCCTACCTGTTGATCCGCTACGGTACGCACCCCTGGTCCTACCTGTTGGTCGCGCTACGGTACCCACCCCTGGTCCTACCTGTTGGTCGCGCTACGTTACCCACCCCTGGTCCTACCTGTTGGTCGCGCTACGGTACCCACCCCTGGTCCTACCTGTTGATCCGCTACGGTACGCACCCCTGGTCCTACCTGTTGATCCGCTACGGTACGCACCCCTGGTCCTACCTGTTGATCCGCTACGGTACGCACCCCTGGTCCTACCTGTTGGTCGCGCTACGGTACCCACCCCTGGTCCTACCTGTTGGTGGCGCTACGGTAACCACCCCTGGTCCTACCTGTTGGTCGCGCTACGGTACGCACCCCTGGTCCTACCTGTTGGTCACGTCATCATACCTGCTGCTGTAGCGAAGGCGACGATGAGGCAGATGTTGGTGTAGATATGGCTCTGAGCCATCTTCCCGGCCTCTCTCCGCGTCCGCCCTGTACATCCCCTGTCGCTTGAACATCTATGTGGATTCACCTCAGCTTGAAGTCTGCCGCCTGCCATGACGTCTGTCCCTCCAGCTAGACGCTATTATAGCTGGACAAACCTGGAAATGAAATGATTGTTGTTCTTTGCCCGTTTGGTGTGCACACCAGGGCTAAATTATGCCAAGAGATTTGGACAAAATATGCCCAAGATTAGATCGGCCAGACCGGGTTTCGAACCAGGGACCCTTTGGTCTGCAGTCGAGTGTTCTACCCACTCGGCCACGGAGGCTCCGATAAAAGAATCTGGAGATGGGGACGAGTCCAGGCCACAACGCGGATGCAAGAAAAGTCCGCATAGTTGATGTGCCAATTAACATGTTTTACATACATATCCTTGAGACCAAATATCTTTTTTTGACCCCAAAAGCAATATAATTATGACCTGCTTTTGAACGTGAAGAGAAGTTTGGACAATTAATGCACACAGCAATATTCTTTGTTCTTATCTTCTAAGCTTTAACTTCTTAGAACATGCGCCCATGTTCCAATCTATCTTTATGTTAAAAGACAACCATGAAAAATTTGATGACGAAGTACACTCGATTCATTGCAACATAATCTTGTATTTATTTGCCGGTAATATATTTGTATTTATACAACAATCACAAAATTCATCATTTTGAAAGGGAAACATGCTACAATCAGTTAATTCAAGACAACCATGTGAATGGATCACGGAGTTGGTCCCATCCAGCATCGGATCAGCATCCGCCATTGTTGCAGAAATTAAATAAAAAACCTCAAAAAGAGATCTTGGTCGATCGACTAAAATCACATCCCATTATGTAGTTATAAAAACAATTTAGATACAATTCAATTTCTCTCTTTCTGTGATTGTTCGGAGAGATTTGTTTGGGTTGCGTGCCTCCTACATCCGTTATATTATATCGGTGCCAGCTGCTACCTGCATCAATGTGTTCTCAGTCCCAGCCTTGCCTTTCACATTAATTGATCTTCAAAACCTGTGTCCGCCATTTGTTCTCGCGGAGTCTCGCGGAGTCTCGCGGAGTCTGCTGACATGCGTCTCGTATTGTTTCTGCTTCCTGTTTAAGACGATCAGGTTCATGTCTAGACGAGATAAAGATGGCTTTGCTTGCAGACTTCCGCCAGAAGCAGGCCGCCATTCTTCACGACGACAAACCAGTGGAACACTTCCGCCATGTGATTCAGATTCCGCCACAGAGTCGCACACACCACTCGGCGAGGTCTATATCGCAGTCTCGGATTCGAACCCCGCGCGTGCAAGCAATCTAATTACAAGTTCAATACGAACACCGCTCCCTGTAGACTGTGCGACGATTATGGGTTACCTCTATGGGTCAAATAGCGACAATGTGAAAGATCAAGACAGAGAGGAGCCATGTCTCTGGGAGTACTCCCCTACTCTTTGCGAAGAAAGACATGGGATCATTATCCTACACAGATATCGACACCTGGACAGATTCGAACCACGCACCGCCCGCGTGGGCTGGCCTAGCTCGCAGGGGACACACGACAATTATAGCCGAGCGTGGTAGAGAAAATCAAATGGCAGGTTGGAGAGTAAACTGGCCGATATCCCGGCAGAGGGTGTTTCGCTTACGCTCTAGTCCCTCTGCCCCACGTCAAATTTAACCTTATAAGAATAATTTTTCATACGCGAAAATTGAAATGTATTTAATCAGAGATATGTTTAAAGTTTGAGACCAAGAACACCTCTGCTTAGCATTCATGGTGCCAGTAGTACGGTACCCGACGAATTCATTCGATTTGCATGAGCTCGTAGCCAAATTGCTTGCGACATATGTCTTGGATATCAAATGATCCGTCCTTCATATCCCGGGGAACACTGCGTATTAATTGTTACCTTGGAAATAGTTTTAATAATTTAAAAAAATGCCAGTAACTTCCACATTACAAACTGTAACTGTAATTACGCATATGGGCCCATGTTAGATGCTAGTTTACAGTATGCGCGTATCTACTTTACGTTAAGAACGTTTGGATAACGGTTTATCGGCGATAATAGAAGGGGTCTAGACGGAAGAGGTAAATGGCGACACGGGACACAGGCATATTTGAAAATTTGACATTCGACATTGACACCTAAATTGAAACATTGAGGATCTAAAAAAGCGACATCGACACAGATCGTGGCATTTTAGAAAAAAAAACGACACAACTTACCGAAAAGCGACACGGAATGTCGTGAAAAGTCGACATTCGACACTCCGGACACTGACAGTGAACCCCGGACCCTCCCTCCCCCCCCCCCCTTTCAAACCCCTAATAGACAAATTCCAATCACCAAAAGTTATAGCATGAAAAATGTGCCGACATTTGAGTATATATCGCACTGGATTTAGGAACACGACCATATGTATTGTAGCTTGAGCATCGACGGAAAAGGCACTTTTCCTGGCTAACGTCCGACTTACCTGCAACAGCTGCGGGTGTGAGGTAGCCCTGACGCATGGCCCTCACGACCTCAACCCTAACGGGGTGTGAGGCCTATCAGTTTGCTGTCAGAAGGGTCGTTTACTGGTCCAGGTGTGTGACGGCTCTCGCATCCCGCCTGCCAACAGCCACGTGTCGGCACTGAGCTGATCTCCAAAACCCAGCGGGGGAAGTCAGACAGACGAACAGCCCCGTGCCCATGGCCCGGAGGCCGGGCAGACAGCTACATGGTCATCGAGCGCTCGAGACTAGCCCCTCCCACCGCCCCTCTCTCACCGTGTGATGGCTCGTCGGCGTGGGTTGGGCGGTCGGGGCGGCGAGGGGATGGCATTGTGTAGGGCGGGCCGCTGAGGTGTGGCATGAGCTGGCATGGTGTGTGGTGGGGCCCAACGGGTGGCGAGGCGGTGGTACGGTGTGAGATGGGGAGTCGGGGTGGCTAGAGGGTGGGGTGGAGCTTTAAGGGCGGCGAGGGGTGGGGAGGAGCTTTAGGGGTGGTGAGGGGGTGTGGTGGAGCTTTAGGCGTGGTTAGGGGGTGGTACGGAGTGAGATGGGGAATCGGGGTGGCGAGAGGGTGGGGAGGAGCTTCAGGGGTGGCGAGAGGGTGGGGTGGAGCTTTAGGGGTGGCGAGAGGGTGGGGTGGAGCTTTAGGGGTGGTGAGGGGGTGTGGTGGAGCTTTAGAGGTGGCGAGGGAGTGGGGTGGAGCTTCAGGGGTGGCGAGAGGGTGGGGTGGAGCTTTAGGGGTGGCGAGAGGGTGGGGTGGAGCTTTAGGGGTGGTGAGGGGGTGGGGTGGAGCTTTAGAGGTGGCGAGGGAGGGGAGTGGAGCTTTAGGCGTGGCTAGGGGGTGCTACGGAGTGAGATGGGGGGATCGGTGTGGCGAGAGGATGGGGTGGAGCTTTAGGGGTGGTGAGGGGGTGGGATGGAGCTTTAGGGGCGGCGAAGGGGAGATGGGGGGTAGAGCCTTAGGCGTGGCTAGGGGTGGTACGGAGTGAGATGGGGGGATCGGGGTGGCGAGAGGGTGAGCCGGGCGGGGAGCAATGGGGGCGGGGGGGGGGGGTGGCGAGGGGAGCGGTACGTACACCCGAAGGGACGCCACGAAACGCCGTGTGACTTCTTGCCAGGTCTGAGGGCAACGCAACCGTCGACTCAGGACACAGAACACCTATCAGAAACGATTATCTCGCATCGCCCACAGACAAGTGGCCCATCGCCCACAGACAAGTGGCCCATCGCCCACAGACAAGTGGCCCATCGCCCACAGACAAGTGGCCCATTGTTAGGCGACACAAAGCTTTGAGGGTGTTTCTGGTACCTTACCGGGAGGGTTAATATTAGCGTCGGGACATATCGGCAATTATGCGCGTAATTCCATATCTTGAGCGTCAGCTCGACAATCCCGTTTAGGAGGGACGCCCCCGCGATAGCCAATCAAGGCGCCGTAGCAATCACGGATCCCTGGATCATGTTGGACCCATGGTTAACACTCACGCGTATACCGGTATATAAATCTGGGGCCGTATTTATAATCGCCACTTAGGCTTCGCCACTAAACTTAGCGCTAAGTGGAAGAGGAATCAAAGAGCACTTTTTAATCATGGGCACCATCACAGCGAGCTGGTGAGGCTAAGACGAAAATGAACTCTTCGCGCGTAACTTAATGAATTAGAATTAGGGATTATGAATACAGCCCCTGGCCTGTTTATTCTCAACATGTTGAAGGTTTACTGTTTACGCTTACCTTTGTTGAAGAATCTTCAACGTAAATCTGTTGAGGTTTCCGTTGATTATAATTGTGTTGACGTCATCATGTAAATCAAAGTGTCAACAAGTTCAGAAGAAGTTGACCTAAACGTGTTAAGGTTTCACATTTGTTAAGAATAAACCAAGAATACGCCATAGTTTACGTTTAAGGCTAGTATAAACTTAACCCTGTTGAAAATAAAGAAACGCGTTTAATGTGTATCTAGATACATGTATATGGGTTTTTATTTTGGAACTAATTATTCACGTGTCACAGATGGACACTAGGTTCGCGTCAGAAATCAAGATTTCGCTGTTATTAATGTGTTTGCTGCTTTTTGTCCATGGGAAGTAATGCATAAGGTCATAACAGCTACTTCCGTTGGCAGACAAGCCACAAGACGGCTGGTAGAGAAGCGAGGAAGTGAAATAAGCATGGAGAGAGGCAATTGACGTCATTGTGTGCATTTGTTTTGGCCAGTATTGGTATCCCGCCTTCGACCCGCAACACGTGACAGGGCACTTCCGGGTTTGCCGACAGGGATATGCCTTCCGGTGCACGTAGGCGCACTGGAACTAAGCTATTCTATCGTACTTCAATCAGCCGCCATTTTTCTCCGAATGTCTTGTGTAGCTTTGAGCCGGATACAAACTCGTGCAAAACAAGTGTCGGGAGGGTCACCGATGCGTACTCCGGTTACCTCAGGGATATACCGGGCTGCCAAAGAAATGTCCCGATTGATTAACGAGTCACCGGGACGCGATATGGAAGGCGCGATTTTGCAGACACCAACAAAATCCTGCAAGAAGTTATTGACAACGCAAAGCCCCGCCTCTATGCCCTGAGCCCCTCCACAATGCCATACCGTAGCAGTATTAACTTCAGGCAATCACCATAATCGGCGGGAACATGCTCATAACAGGCCAACAACTATTGATCGCAATCACCGTAAAGAGTGACAGATTCCGTAGAGAGTGGGGATCAATAATAGCTGGTCTAAATAACAAGCAGAATAGCCGCAAAACCCGTGTTAAGGCTGTAATATTCCGCTCACGTACGTCGTCTTTATGCTTGACGCCCCAGGCTCGGACGTTCAGGATAACTAACATGAGATGCCCATTACCACCGCGGCGCTTGGCTGGTCCCAGCGCTCTCGTCACGGCGTGACGGCATATTCATATCAAAGATGGCCACGCCTTATTCAGATAAAAACGGTAAAGTGCAAATGGTGCATAATTTTATTTTGTTGCTCTGTCATGTTAAGGCGAAACATTGTATCAGAATACCTCATGTATGGCCCACGCCTATAGGCATACTGGGTTCTAAACTGGAAGATGAACCTATTCAAAGCAGAGATTATAATTTCGGTGATTCAAGGCTTATTTTGTCGGATGAAAATTAGAACAGAACAAACAGCTTCCCGCACGGTGGCGATACGCAGACTCCTAGCAACACCAACCAAGTGAGTCGAAGGTAGAGTGAGGTGAAAGTTCTTGTCTAAGTGCTCTTTCATTTCTACGATACCATTATAATATCGAAGAACATGTCACGAAATCTTCTATCGTGTTATAAATGTATAAAGGGAAGCGAGAGCAACGGTACAACGTTTATTGATTTCTATATAAGCCTGTTTACTATTTATACCACTTGGCATGACTTGCATGTACTGGATTATCTATATTGAAATTGAAAACAAAAACAATATACTGCGAGACGATGTCTGCAGGAAAGACTTCCATGGAAATCTAATCCCTACTCCAATTTCCCTGATAGGGCCGCCCCGATAGCTCAGTGGGTTAGAGCGCTCGCGTTGAGCGCTTTGACCATTTGACAGCCAAACGGCACGTGGATCAGTGGTTCGCGCCCTGCTGTGGTCATGTCTGTGCGGTCGCAGGATACAGATCCCATGTCTTTCTTCGTAAAGAGTAGGGGTTTACCCCGGATACATGGCTCCACTCTCCCATTCTTCTCCCATTGACGCGATATGACCAACAGTGGTTAAAACGTCCTGAATAACCAACCAACCTGAATATACAACCAACATTAATAGGCAACCCTGCTGTTGATCTCTACCTTAACCTGTCCCCTTGTCGCGATGGAACATGTACACAGGCTAAAACGTCATATTTAAGCCAACAAAATCCTCCGATCAGACATACATTATCATAACATTAGGGACGCGAAACGAAGACGCATCAATATGCTGCAAAATGCTGTTCCCTATTCAATCCTGCGAAAGTGAAATTGAGGCGGATTTGGTGACCCGCGCGCCAACGCGCAACGATGTTGACGCAATGATGAAAGCTTTTTTGAAGACGAAAACTTGGTCCTATCGACTGTAGGATCGTCCTTTAATAGAGTCACCGACCATAAAGGCTTTATCTAAAAGACGTCTGCCTTGGCTCATAAAAGTCGGTCTTTAGGGCGCGATTGATGTGCCTGGGCGCTTACCGCGTTCTCGAGTGTCACCGTAGTCAGCGTCCCATCGACGTAACAGCAACTCAAGCATCGCCAAGACAGCATCAAAGCATCGCGTGACTGGGGCGAGATAGACGCGGGTTAAACCCTGCCCAAGTCTTCAGCGCAGACTGGCGGTCGGCACGTGAAACGATTGTTATGCGATCCATGTTTTTGTTGTTGTCATTTATTTGTTCTTTTTGTTCATGGATCGGGTGAGCAGGTCGAATGCAGTTGCGTAGTTTATCGCAATGTCGAACAGCTTGTATTTATTAGAGCGACTATTAATCTGGGCAGTGTGTAACGTGTACTAATGGAAATGACTTTTTGGATCCCATGTCTCTGTGGTCGCAGGATAAAGATCCGAGGTCCTTCTTCGCAAAGAGTAGGGCGTTCCAGCCTGGGACATGTGGTCAAAGCGCCCTGAATATATAACCAAATAGTGGATTTGAAGATACTGTTTAAACAATGCTGAAGTCACATAGTTTTAGTACAAAGATTTATTGCTTCATAATAAAAAAAAACACCGTCCGGTTATATTACAGGCCTGCATGGATACAATGTTTTGAAACATGTTATAATTTTGATGCCGGCGATATTTTGTTACATTGACAGCTTGAAGAATTTCCACCTCCGGTACGTATCATATAGATGTGTACGCACATTGTAATACAAGCTGGTCTAGGGTGTGTATTCAAATTAATCAGGAGGTTCCAGTGGCGGATACAGGGGTAGATGGGGGGAGGGGTTCCAGGGAATATGCCACAATTTGTTAGCATGTACCGAGGTAACCGTACGCACCCGAGGTCATCCCTGCCCCCATCAGTGGGTCAGAGGTCACCCCTACCCTCATCAGTGGGTCAGAGGTCACCCGAGGTCACTCCTACCCTCATCAGTGGGTCAGAGGTCACCCGAGGTCACCCCTACCCTCATCAGTGTGTCAGAGGTCACCCCTAGCCTCATCAGTGTGTCAGAGGTCACCCCTAGCCTCATCAGTGTGTCATAGGTCACCCGAGGTCACCCCTACCTTCAGTGTGTCAGAGATCACCCGCCTCTTCCACAATTCTAAATATCCACCCTTGGTTTTATTCAGTTCCATTGTACTATTATATCCCACCTAGCCAGACATATACAATGTTGAGCTCCACAGAAAAGAACGGGTTACTGTTTACAGAAATACAGTAAATAAAATACAATAGCTATCGATATGTTGTGACATGTGTGCATTGTCAAAGATTGAGTTATAATTATAATTATTATTTCAACAAAAAGTTAACATTGTAGGAGCAGGGACGCACATACGCGTGTAGTCAGCACACTGACGTAACCCGTATGATTAAAATCTTCAGACAGAGGGCGCCACAACTTCTCACATGCCGACTGCAAAGCCTCCTTGTGGGAGAGTGTTATATATAGTGTTGTCGGCTATTCCAACAGAGAAGGCGCCTCCCTCCGATTTGGCGAAACCCTGCACCGCAAAATTTGTTGAAATAATAACGTTAAAACACACTCTTCGGTGACGTATAATAATCTCATTGTCTGGGTGAACAATATTTTGAGGAGGTTTGATTACAACCACTACATTAGGAAAGCCCCCAGGACCTATTTTGCTGTCTCATTCGCTAACCACTACACTAGGAAGGCCTCCAGGACGTAAACACTACACCAGGGAGGTCCCGAAGAACTATTGATCTGCGGTCTAGTGCGCTAACACTACCACAGAAAGGCGTACCCCTGACACAAACAGTTCAATACATGTCAAACCTTATTGGTAATTCATATTTGATATCGCTATAATATTGGTTGTGAAATATTAGCAATGTATCGAGCGTGTACCTGTATTATAGACGTCTGTACCTTACAGCGTACAATGTTACAGCAAAGGAAGGTACGCATATTTGACAGAACTAACACTACGTCTCCTCGCAGATCAGACAACACTGACATCCAAAGATACGGTTTAATACACATCCGCTTATAAATCTGGAGTATATAGAGAAACTCTTGCGGTTAAATGTTAAGAAGGCAGATTATGAGTTTAATATTTTTAGACATTACAACTATTAAAGGTCAATCGTTATTGGGAGATTAATACACATAAAACCAAATGGCGTATACATGCTATATTGTCCGCTACGATGTGTTACAGCTAGATGAATAAACAAAGCCCCATGTCACTTTCTTGTCAGTTTCAGGCATGAATACTTTTCACTTGTATCTACCATCAACTATGATTGTCAATTTCATACTCACGATTAAAAAAAAATACTCAAGCATGGGGTGGGGGGGGGGGGGCATAGGGGAACGGTAGAGTAGGGGTGGGGTGGGGTGGGGTGGGGTGGGGTGGGGTGGGCGTGCTACGTGGCTTACAGGAATGTCTGCCTTGTGAAGGGTGTAAAAAAAACTCACAGGTCAAACATTGTTCTATAATGCATAGATTATATTGCTGCCAAATTCAGGGTGAGGATGTATAAAGGTTGGGAATGCGTGTGACAACTTATGACTTCAGGGCCGGTTCTAGGAATTCTAAATGGAGGCTTCACTGGAAAACTTGCGACCGGGGGCGACGACACATCAGATAGGTGGCCTTAACTATTTAGATCCCCTTTTCTGCATTGAAAACGGCATTCTTCCTCAAAAAGAGTTATGGAACCAAATGTTTAACACCCCCTTGCTTGAGCGGGGGGGGGGGGGGGGGGTTAAACCCCATAACTCCCGTACTCCTTGTACAGCTTGAACGACTCTTGAAACAGTTAACAAAACGTGCTGGTCACGATAATTGTGTCCATAAAGTTATGCTTTCTACTCAACTAAAATACAAGGCAGTCATGTTCATCAGTCATTGAAATAACCGCCATAAAGCAGGCCATGGCTCAGCATTTTTCACCAGGCACGTCTCTGATAATGTCAAACAGGTTGTCGCGCATGTCATCCACGTGCATGTTGCCATGGGGATTTCTAGCCATGGAGGCCACGATGGCGTCCAGTGATTGCCGCAGAGACCCGAAGTCTGGCCGCAAGTTCGGGTTTTGCCGCCAGCATTCCTTCATGACGTCATATCTGGAAAGGAAATGACCTCGTTTTGAAAGACACGTTTTTTTTGCTCGCGGGAAACGCCACCATTTTGTTTATGGCACGAGAGTGCAGGCATCGACACAGGTGTGAACCAAAAATAAGCTACGACGGTGCTGACATTATTAAATCAATAAATAGGACTGGAGGCGAGAAGTTAACAATGTAACGATGGGGGTGGCAGCAAATGCGCAAATCACTAACACAGCAAAAAAAAACACCGTAAGAGGTCCCGTCATATAGATTCTATAGAAGGGCGCGCTCAATATTTTGACGTCATGGTCATTCTATCACGGCCTCATTCTGTTTTCACATTTCGGGCAGTATATAAGTCGGTAATATCCTCGCGGAGGTCGCTTAACGGTTTTCTATAGAAACATTTTCCCGGCGGCATTTGTTGGCAAATCCGTGGCGAGCGGTCTTCCCTGGGTCTCGAGGCGGAAATCATGCTTATGCAAATGAGCTGTAATCTCGCAAAACGTCAGCCTTGACGTGAACTTTATTGACTGGTTGGTTGTATATTCAGGACGCTTCAACCAATTCTACTCATATCGCGTCAATGGAAGAAGGAAGGGAGAGTGGAGCATTGTCCCCGGGGGTAACCCCTTACTCTTTGCGAAGAAGGACATGGGGTCTTTACGTTGCGACCACACAGACATGGCCACAGCGGGGCTCGAACCATCGATCCACGTGCCGTTAGGCTCTCAGGTGGCTAAAGCGCTCAATGCAAGCGCTCTAACCAACTGAACTATCGAGGCGGCCCCCGTTATTGGTAGAGACAGAGAGAGAGAGAGAGAGAGAGAGAGAGAGAGAGACACGTGGTTGTAACTTACACGTCCGGGCTGCAGTGACGTGGTTTGTCCATCCTGTACCCTAGCTGAACGACCTCCATGACCTCTGACCCCGTCATCCCCGGGTAGGGACTGGAACCTGCACGGACAATCACAGAGAATTTTTATGAGATTGAAGCGACTATTTAAAATATATATATATACAAAATCCGGGTCGCCACCACAGATTGGTGGTGTGACGTCATAGATTGGTGTCGTGACGACAGGACATTGGCGTAGCCCGCATGGTTGGCCGGGAACCAGCCAGCCCCGACAACATGGAAATAACTTACATCCATAGCCACAATCGCCGGAGGGCGTTGCAGATTATCAATATGGTGCGCACTCATGTACCTAGAGTAACAATATCCACGTACCTAGAGTAACAATCTCTCACATACCTAGAGTAACAATCTCCATGTACCTAGAGTAACAATCTCCACGTACCTAGAGTAACAATCTCCACGTACCTAGAGTAACAATATCCACGTACCTAGAGTAACAATCTCTCACATAACTAGAGTAACAATCTCCACGTACCTAGAGTAACAATCTCTCACATAACTAGAGTAACAATCTCCATGTACCTAGAGTAACAATCTCTCACATACCTAGAGTAACAATCTCCATGTACCTAGAGTAACAATCTCCACGTACCTAGAGTAACAATCTCCACGTACCTAGAGTAACAATCTCCACGTACCTAGAGTAACAATATCCACGTACATAGAGTAACAATCTCTCACATAACTAGAGTAACAATCTCCACGTACCTAGAGTAACAATCTCTCACATACCTAGAGTAACAATCTCCACGTACCTAGAGTAACAATATCCACGTATCTAAAGTAACAATCTCTCACATAACTAGAGTAACAATCTCCACGTACCTAGAGTAACAATCCCTCACATACCTAGAGTAACAATCTCCACGTACCTAGAGTAACAATATCCACGTACCTAGAGTAACAATCTCTCACATAACTAGAGAAACAATCTCCACGTACCTAGAGTAACAATCTCCCTCATACACAGGGTGACGATCTCCCACATACCTAGGGTCACAATCACCCACATGCCTAGAGTAACAATCTCCCACGTACCTAGAGTAACAATCTCCCACACTGTGACTCCGAATGACCAGACATCTGACTTGTTGGAGTAGATGTTGTCGAAGAGGGACTCTGGTGCCATCCAGCGGATTGGGAGTCGGCGCTGTGAGAGTGGAAATGGTGGCTAACAATGATAACAATGTTAGTGTGAGAACATGAAGTGAAATGTTAGTCTAGGAGGCATTGTTGAGCCTTTTAACGCAAAGTGTTCCCTCAAATGTAAAAACCCAATTTATTGCATGATTTTTTTTTCACATTTTTATTGCTTAATTGAATTTAACATTAGTGGTTAAACACGATGGCACTTTTTACATTTGAGGGAATTATTACATTATACGGAAATACGTTTCTTACATTAGTGAGTATTTACATTTGAGGGAAATCTTTAGAACAGGAGGCTCAGCATTGTGGGGCACATGATATGATGACTAGGCCAAACCTGCCGGGACAATGAAATGAAATTGGACGAAACTGAATTGTCCCCAGATGTCAGGGCTCGAACCTACGACCTGTCGCCCAGCGGCTCAACCGAGCCAGAGAGCCCCCTTCCACGAGTCACAGCATGCAACCATAAGCACAATTACATATAAGGGAGCAAGGAGAGATATAGGATTTTGAAAAGGAGGGTAGACATGTGGTCTCTGAAAACCTGACGACCTTGGAGGGATGGGGCGGCGGCGGGGGTGGGGGTGGAGGGTGAGCTCCGAGAGGAAGGTCAAGACATGCTCGATGTTCGGACCATCGCTTGGCCATTGCAATCGGTAGGAAACTAAATATATCCAGAGAGGAAAGATACTGCCAACATTGTAGCCGTAAAGGTATATTTTATGTTGAAGACGAATTTCACTTTGAGTGCGTATGTGATCTGTATATCGACATTCGGAAAAAAATACTTATCCTGAATCAGAAATTATTGCATTTCAGACTTCACATTTCTAATGAAATCGAAAAATGACGAAATACTTTATCAGCTGTACTTTATAAGGTGACCCCAGTTTTTTTACTATGCAGGGAGATTAAGGGAAACAATTTAAATTTAACTGGTTCATGCATGGACAAGGAATATAACAATTGCGTTTGTGTATGTGTTTTTTAGTGCCATAAACCTTTTGTTAAAACAATCACGACATAACATAGAGTTTAACGGGCCCAACAACATGGCTTCCGTGCTAGAGATAGGGGGCGGTGGGGTCCACAAGGCGGAAAAACTATTACATTTTACTTCTGTGTTATGTTGTCGCCCGCAAGACAACTAAGACACGTCCCCCGTGTGACTGCGTACAGCTGCTCATACCATTTAATTGAAAGGGAGTGCGGAGCTGGTATATTGAAAACGCCAGAAGATAGTACTCGATAAAAAACACATTTTTTATTTTATTTAGTTTGCAGCTTTCAGATTATGAAACGTGAGTCAGAGACGTTAGTCCATACCTTAGTTTGCTCTCATTAGTTCATACCTTAGTTCTGCTATCATTAGTTCATACCTTAGTTCTGCTCTCATTAGTTCATACCTTAGTTTTGCTCTCATTAGTTCATACCTTAGTTTTGCTCTCATTAGTCCATACCTTAGTTTTGCTCTCATTAGTTCATACTTTAGTTTTGCTCTCATTAGTTCATACCTTAGTTTTGGTCTCATTAGTTCATACCTTAGTTTTGCTGTCATTAGTCCATACCTTAGTTTTGCTCTCATTATTTCATACCTTAGTTTTGCTCTCATTAGTTCATACCTTAGTTTTGCTCTCATTAGTTCATACCTTAGTTTTGCTCTCATTAGTCCATACCTTACTTTTGCTCTCATTAGTTCATACCTTAGTTTTGCTCTCATTAGTTCATACCTTAGTTTTGCTCTCATTAGTTTATACCTTAGTTTTGCTCTCATTAGTCCATACCCTAGTTTTGCTCTTATTAGTTCATACCTTAGTTTTGCTCTCATTAGTTCATACCTTAGTTTTGCTCTCATTAGTCGATACCTTAGTTTTGCTCTCGTTAGTTCATACCTTAGTTTTGCTCTCGTTAGTTCATACCTTAGTTTTGCTCTCCCCTTAAGAAAATTCACTATAGTAATATTATAGTTATACCATAATAGTACAATACTAATGCAATACTACTATAGTAATACTATGGTCAGTATAATATTACTATAATATGACCATAGTCTCTGTCTGACTACTATAGTATTACTACAATATTATGTCTGGAATTACAGAGTACTATAGTAGAACTATTATTATCATAGTACTACTATGATATCACTACAGCATCTATAGTGTTACTATAGTCAGCACAATATTACTATGATATTACCATAGTCACTAGCTGACTATTATAGTATAACTATAGTGAGCATAATATTACTATAGTCACTATCTGACTACTATAGTATTACTATAGTGAGCATAATATTACTAGAGTTACTATCTGGTTACTGTAGTATAACCACAATATTATGTCTAGAAATCATTTTTTACAGTAATTCCATCCCTTACGAAAAAATACCATGATATATCATGGCATATCATGGTAATTTCATGATAATCGACCGATATATACTATGGTATTATGGAAGGGTGTGATATGCCATAGCATCTTATGATATACCACGGTATATACCATGGTATATTATGATATATCACAGAATACTAAGATATATCATAGTTTACCATGGTAATATCATGATGAAGTTAAGATATACCATGCTATGATCTTGGAAGGGCGTGATATACTATAGCATATTATGATATACCAGGTTACACTATGGTACATCATGATATATCATGATATATCATAGTTAACCATGGTATTTTTAATGGGTTAGAGCGCTCGCATTGAGTGCTCTGGTCACCTGAGAGCCTAATGGCACGCGGATCGAACGTTTGATTGCCGCTGTGGCCATGGCTTTGTGGTCGCAGGATAAAGATCCCATGTGCGTTTACGCAAAGAGTAGGAGGTTACCCCCGGTAACTTGGCTCCACTCTCATTGACGCGATATGACCAAAAATGGTTAAAGCGTCCTGAATATACAACCAACCCTGGTATTGATTTCATGATGGTAGACGGACATTATCATAATATACAATGGAGTAATTTGGCATAACCACACTATATCAAAGTAGATTTGGAGTGTATACTGCTTTTCCATCATGTGCCATGATATACCAGGGTAGCTAGGTTACCAAAATATATGCTATGTACCATGATATATTATTCATTACACAGCGATGTACCATAGTTGACCACGATAATAGCCGGGCTGTAAGTTAACATGGTTAAAGAGCAAATCAAATTATAGGAGTCCCCTAATAGGGCAAAAGGCAGGCACATCAGCCACAACTTCACCAATGGTACAACTTCACCAATGGTACCAATGATAAACCATATCCTGCCATGGTATATCATGGTAAACCATATATACCCTACCATGTACGGTATGTATCATATATTACCGTGAAATATTATGGTAAATCATTGTATCACCAGAATTATACCATGGTATCAGCAGAGTATTCCATATACAATGATGTGCATGATATAACTGCACATAATATCCCCGGCGTACAGAAAACAACTTATTTCTCAGTCGAGACCTAACTGATCGAGATTCAACTGAAAACTAACTATGCAGTGAAAGTTCTCAACTGTTGAATCAGATGCACAATTAAAAGACTAATTAAAAACTAACTATGCATTTGAGCACAGGTTGAATACTGAAACTTAAAAACTTTAATTTTTTTGGTCCTGCTATATTCAACAGAACCGTTGAGCGCACGCAGAATTACCATTATGGTTATCATGAACTGTCATTCCATTATTCTAAATTAGGGGAATCATGCAATCAATACGGGAATACGACTACGAGAATAAGTAGCTACACTGGCGTATCGGCTATGCAGTATCCCCGGGGAGGGGGGGGTGGGGGGTGCTTATTGCCTAGTTTTGAGGGGGGTTCGCAGTCAAGCCCCCCCCCCACCCCCTTTTGCTCCACCAAATTCGGTCGCGGGACTCTGAAAATGTGCGTTCATAGGCCGAGTTTGCCGGGGAAAGTAATAAACCGAGTGGGTCCAAGGTAAAAGGAATTTCCCTTCCGAGCGGATATTTTCGCGTTCAAACGTTCGAGCCGATTTTCAAGGTGAAAAGTGAAATGCCCCCTACGAGCGTATTTTGGCGGTGAAGTAGGGGTGGCTTTACCGCGGACCGCCCCCCCCCCCCCCCCCCGCAATCCCAACAATGTACTAAGTCCCCCCCCCCACCCCCCCCCCCGCCCTCAAACACCAGTGAGATTTGCAGCGTGCCACAGCCCGCGACGTGAGTAACGCGCCACCAGGCGGCAGCTGCCGCCTGGCGAAGATAGTAAGGCGCATGCGCGAAGTTTGAAAAATGTTGTGGAAAGGCGAAGACGAAGTCCTACGGCATGTGTATACGATTTGCTTACATTCACAAATATTTGCTTATGCATATGAATGAAAGGTATGTATTTATCAATACTATACTGTATAGAACCTGAAGACACCCAGGTTCGAGCGTGACACACTAACATAAGGCGAACAGAAGCCTTTATAAACTGAAACTTGTTGATCAGTTGATAGTCCCATATGAGACAGTTCCCAACGACGCCACATGGGGCTAAGCAGTTGATAGTCCACTCACCGCCCCCCCCCCTCCCTCCCCGGCATCTGTCACAGTGTCAGTTGATTTACGGCGCCTGTGCAGCCACTGACACACCATCTACACTACAGTACAGTAACCCCAAACGCCGGAGGGAGTAGGGTTCGACCCACAGGCCCCGGCCTGTGTCAGTCGATCGGCAGCGCCTGTGGTTCGACCTGCCCCACCCCCACTCCCTCTCTGGAGTTTGTGCCCCCATATGATATGGTGTGTATGAACCTTCGCACAACTGTACAAAGATTGTGAATTCTGTATGTCTTGTGCATTCCTCTCGTTAACATCTTGTTTAAAAGATACTTTGTTTGTTCCTTGGTATATGGGTCTATGGGTGCCTCAACCAACCCTGTTGCATGCCTCCCCCCAATTATTTAGTGGTGTCTGTGTGGGGAGGTTGAAGGCCTACCTTTTGTTACACAGGGTAACTTTCAATGGCTCAGGGAAAAATCAGGGAACTGTCTTTATGTTTCATGTGGCAACTCTATACTACGGTATAGTCTTGTTTTCAGGCTATACTGTTTACAACATTATCTTTGGTATTTGTTTTGCTTCCTGCATAATGTACTGGGGTAATAATAAATATAGTACAAAGTTTCGTAAGATAGCTTTCTAACATTTTATCACCCATGTCTTACAATGTTAAACAGCATTGGTGAATGATAATTTACTGACGATAAGTGTATCCTTTTTTGCAGGTCAAGTCAGGAGAGAATTTCCTGGCAATGACGTAAAAGAAATTTGCATGCTAATGCGAAAGAAGATCAGCCACGTTGTAAGGGCTGGATAATAAGAAGAAAAAGTTAAAATGAATATATTTGTATAAAGGATTATTTATAAGCTTATATGTTATATGCATTGAATAGTAGTTTTAAAGTTAAGTAGTAGTTATGTAGTAGATGCGAAGTACTGCATGGTAGTGCATCTCATTTTAAGGTGGAATTTGCATCTGTTACAAAAAAAGAGAGCATACTTTATCAATTCAATTATAAGTCACTTCTTGTATATGAGTTAGAGTATACATTATTTGAAATAGTTGAATAATAAGCTGGTTTTTATGTCGTCTATATACATGTGATTTTATTGTGCATATAATGACTGGACAAAATTCCATGATGGCATTTTCTTTTCAATTCGTTCAAATGTATAAGCTGTGAAATGAACAATATTTTATTTAATATCAATATATGAATCATTCAAACGAGCATTGTTTTAATTTGGAAGATCCTGGCACTTTTTAGATGTGAAATTTAAATTTGAAGGTGTGTGACTATGATGCTGCTATATGGTGTATCTTAATATTATCTGTTGATTTAATTTTATGTCAATATGCATATAAGCAATGAACATTTTTTCACATAATAGTAGCTTGTTTTTCTAAGATATCCATACAGCTAGAATGTGTATATTATATAAATCTTTTGGAATTTTTGTCATTTATGTGACAGGTAACCTTTAGTTAATTATGTGTGTATAATGCGCGTATGTCACAGGTTCACACACTGCATCGTTTTATTGCAATACATATATATGAAAGTGGATTGTAAATGTTTGTATTCTTTACTCTTGTATTTTTCAGACTCTGGCATTATATATAATATATATATATATATATATATATCGCTATATGTAATGGTGATTGATACCATAATATACCATGGTATCCATGTAGTAAAGTACCATGGTAAATTAGCATACCCTGGTACTTGGTATACCATGGTATACCATAGTAAATTACCATGGTATACCTGTTTCAAAATACCTAGGTAAATTTATCGTGGTATACCATGGTAATCTCATGGTAGGTTTTCGTAAGGGACAATTCCAATATGATATGATAGTCTGACAGGCTATAGGTGAACTATAGTCATACTATGACATAATCAACTATAGTATGACTACAGTAGTGCCACTAATATTACTATAGTATAACTATACATCAGTACAACTGTAGTAGTATTATAGTATAACTAGTCTTACGACTAATATTACTATAGTATAACTACAGTAACTACACTACTATAGTAATTTTGACTATAGTTATTTTGTGGTATTTTCGCCACTGTAGTATTTTGTACTACAGTAATACTATAGTATTACTGTAGTAAAATTAGCATTACTGTAGTAAAACTATAGCAAACTATGGTATTACTGTAGTAAAACTATAGTATTACTGTAGTAAAACTATAGCAAACTATGGTATTACTGTAGTAAAACTATAGTATTACTGTAGTAAAACTATAGTATTACTGTAGTAAAACTATAGCAAACTATGGTATTACTCTAGTAAAACTATAGTATTACTGTAGTCAAACTATGGTATTACTCTAGTAAAACTATAGTATTACTGTAGTAAAACTATAGTATTACTGTAGTACAAAATACTACAGTGGCGAATATACCACAAAATAACTATAGTCAAAATTACTATAGTTTTATCATAGTTACACTGTAGTAAATTTTCATAAGGGTCGTTAGTTCATACCTTAGTTTTGCTCTCGTATTCACGGCAGTTGATGATTTCCCGAGCCAGACCGAAGTCGGATATCTTGCAGGTCAGTCGTTCGTCCACCAGGACGTTTCTGGCAGCCAGGTCACGGTGGAGGAGCTAGACAGGGAGACAGAAAGAGAGAGACAGGGGGAGTGAGAAGGATAATTGTATTGCATATTAGTGACGCACCTCAACTGTACGCATAAACAGGCTCAGTTACCATAACATGGATTTCCAGGAAGTACTACAGTGTACAAAGTAGAGTAATATAGTGTCGGTTTTGAAGTTGGCGCCTGCCTAGCCCTCAGCCGAGTGCTACTCGATGGGTCATCTATTTTGTCGGCCAATAGCACTTGTGCTTATGTTTATGATTGACTTTTACATACCGACGTTAAATAAAACTTTATCGTATCTTATCATATCTTATCTTGCCATGTTAAAGCCCACGAAGGGGATTAATATAGTGACTATTAGGAGTGAAACAATGAATGCTTCGCTCCCACATGGAAGAACGACCCACATCAGAGGCGGATCCAGGTGGGGGCGATCCGCCCCCCCCCCCCTTTCGGGCTGAAATTAATACCATCTAACATGCTTCGGTGCTTCGAACCGTATAGCCTTGTCGTGCAGCGCATTAGGAGGTCGTAATTGTAATACAATGCCTTATGTCTTCATAATAGTCAACAGCGCCTTATGTCTTCATAATAGTCAACAACGCCTTATGTCTTCATAATAGTCAACAACGCCTTATGTCGTCATAATAGTCAACAACGCCTTATGTCGTCATAATAATCAACAGCGCCTTATGTCTTCATAATAGTCAACAGCGCCTTATGTCGTCATAATAATCAACAGCGCCTTATGTCGTCATAATAATCAACAGCGCCTTATGTCGTCATAATAGTCAACAGCGCCTTATGTCGTCATAATAATCAACAGCGCCTTATGTCGTCATAGCGGTCAAACAACGCCTTATGTCGTCATAATAATCAACAGCGCCTTATGTCGTCATAATAATCAACAGCGCCTTATGTCGTCATAGCGGTCAAACAACGCCTTATGTCGTCATAATAGTCAACAGCGCCTTATGTCGTCATAATAATCAACAGCGCCTTATGTCGTCATAGCGGTCAAACAACGCATTATGTCGTCATAATTGTCATACATCGGATTATGTCACCACAATTGCCGTACAACGCATTATATCGTCATAGGGGTCAAACAACGCATCATGTGATCGCAAAAACTTTGCGATAGCCATGTAGTTAGCAATGCGAATTGTATGCGTTTTGGTGGATCAGCTAAATCGAATTTGATGCGTTTTGGTGTATCAGCTAAATAGACTTTCTTGAAAGGTTTCATAAAAATCCATGTTTGCTTCAAGATTTTGACCATACTATATGACACAGATAGTCACTCAAAGTCACTGTTACAAACATACGAATACAGAGGTACCCACTAAGTCAAGGGGTAATCTCCAAATCATTTGTAAAGAGACCCACCAAGATGGACAAAGCTTAACATAAGTTCATTACAACTGGTTTTTGTCTCTCACCCCTTCGTGGGAGACGTATTCCATCCCAGAAGCCACCTCGAAGGCGAACAACGTCAAGTCTCGCGCCGTCAGAGATCGTGACGTCATATTGTCTGAGCCATAGGCCTGGTGTTGGTTGGAGCGGTTGTCGCGCAAGAACTGCAGCAGGTTACCGCGTGAAACAAACTCCATGATGATCATTATGGGCTCTGCAACGAAACAGTTCAAACTACGTTACATTTTATATTAGGTCTTAAATTAATTAATTTTACATACATTTAACCTTAAGTAAATATAATTTTACATTTAATGTTGAATTAATTCAAATTTACATGCAATGTTAAATGAATTTAATTTAATATTGTATTTAGAATTAATTCTCAATCAAATTAAAATGAACTTTAAACTTTTTTACTTTTTCAAAAACATTTTTTTTCAATCGTGGCTTCTGCGAAACGGAAATATACCTTACACAGGGGAATTACGTTTTTTCACTGCATGTAATAATATAACTTGATATTTTCGCTTTGTTTATCATCTAATCATGATTTTGCTGTCTGCTTCTGCTGTTGCTATTTCAGATTTTCGGACAATTGTTTGTTGGTCGAATGTGAGACACATTCACCTTTAGGTGAGGGAAGCTGTATTCCCCAATGATGCAACACATAGCTATACAGCATTGCATTAAGTATAGACTGCCCTTCCGTATATTGAAAACCAGCATACATTTCATTTGCCAACTACGTCTCCGCAAGGTCCATTAGACATCATTAGTGACGTGACTGACGCATCACGGCGGGTGTTGGACCGGGGGCAAGGGGGGGGGGGGTGGGGCGAGATACATATAGTTATATACATATGTGCCGCCCAAATGCCCCCTTTCTTCGCCTTTTCTCCCTTAATCCCCGGACCAGAAATCTGCAATTTCTCTCGATGTGCCCATCTGAGACTACATTTTCTTTCTTCTAAACTGCAGCTCTTGACCATATATATTCAGTTGATATCGAAGGTGTTCAAATAATTAACCTCCACATAAATTACCACGACTCCCAGTGCGAATTTTGGAGGCCTTTTCAACCAAATTTTTTTGTCAATTACCACACAATTGCGCACTTTTTCTCTCGTTCTTCATATGCCATCGATGGCATGGGCGGCACCCCCACCACCGTAGTAATGCAGTGCCCCCCACCCCCCTCCCACCCCAGGCGTGTGGTACTAAATACATGTGTACTAGTATCATTGGTGGGACACTCACGGTCCTTGGTACAGCAGCCCAGCAGGGACACGATGCTGGGGTGAGGACGCATCTTCTTCATGACCCTCATCTCCTGCCGCAGTGCCTGGTGCTCCTCCATGGGACTGTCCTCTGCAGCAGACAGAGCAGAGATACAGGCGCTCAGTTCAAATAACAATGGAAATATATCTGCAGTGTCAGATACCTTTATATGCAAATTAACAAAGACAAAATTGAATCGTAGAGGGGTTGGTGATGATCAATATCTATATCACTATGCATATAGAGAAGCAAATAGGATATATTACTACTGACAGAGTATCTTTGCACGAAATATCAAATATTTGCTCCAGATATGTATATGCTGTTTGACCAGAGCAACAAGAGAGGAAAATGAATTTGAAGAAAAACTTAAGAACAGTTGCCCAGAAAACATGGCATGAACATGGCTGCACAATCACAATGGTTGTACAATGCCGTGGCTGTCAAAAAGCACACGTTGTCAAACACATAACATAGCTGCACAATCACAATGGTTGTATAATGCCGTGGCTGTCAAAAAGCACACGTTGTCAAACACATAACATAGCTGCACAATCACAATGGTTGTACAATGCCGTGGCTGTCAAAAAGCACACGTTGTCAAACACATAACATAGCTGCACAATCACAATGGTTGTACAATGCCGTGGCTGTCAAAAAGCACACGTTGTCAAACACATAACGAACCTTTCAATCCATGTTATAACTGTCTTAGACAACCTCTCCAGGGGCCGTAGCCATAATCATCTCGTAAGTTACGCACGGAAAGTGCATTTTCATGTTAGCCTCACCAGCTCGGTGTAGTGGTGCTCATGATTAAGAAATCCTCTTAATAATTTGAGCCCTTTCTTAATTCAGAAAATTCGCTTTTTTGGTACCTACGTATGTATTTTGAACCCGATAATCGCCCGAAAAATTTTCCACGTAGCGCTAAGTCTAGTGGCGTAGCTTAAGTAGCGATTATGAATGCGGCCCCTGGGGCGGTATTCATAAACCACACTTAAACTACACCGATGGACTTGGCGCTAAGTGGAGCCATTATCGGGGTAAACAGAGGTCGAATTTCTTAATTAAGAAAGTACTCAAATTATATTGAATTTAATTTTTTGATGAGGAGCACTACCACAACGAGCGGGTGAGGCTTTGACGAAAAAAGACGACAAAAAAAGACGTGCGTAAGATACATGGAAATTATGAGTATGGTCTTAGAACTATGTCGACAGATAAAACAATATCCATTCGTCATTTGTTCAATTAACTTACTCTTTAGCATTTTCACAGCCACCAGTTGCGACCGCTTCCGCCCCATGATTCTGTCCGCGACGGCCTTCCATACTTCCCCGAACGCCCCGTCGCCCAGCTTCTCGCGGAAGACTAGTCGGTCTCGCGAGAACTCCCAGCGGTCGCTCTCTTGGGCCGTGGAGGGCGGTAGGGGCTGCGCCTTGGGGACCGAGAGTTGCTGGATGGCGCCGCTGGTCAGACTGTGCTCCGACCAGTGCGACAGCGCCCCCATCCCGGCCAAGTTACTCTGATCCGTTCTCTGATCGTACGCCATATCGTCCCTGGTGACGTCAGCGCTCACGTGACCGGAAATGGGCCGGCTCTTCCGGTTCCCGCCTCCACCGTCGCTGGGTCTTCCCCCATGCACGTCGGCTTGGGTTCGAACCACCCCGCTGACGCCGACAGCGTCGCCGTCATCAATGCCCTTGACGACCCCTGGGTGAGGTACGTACTCGTTGGCGACGGCGGCAGGTCGTGAGGGCGGGTGGCGTCTAACCGAGCGGCCGCCGTTCTCCCTCTCCGCCTCCGCCTCCGCCTCGTCCTCGGAGAACCCCTGGTTGTCGGACCCGGACATCTTGGCGTCGTACTCCGCGTAACGCTTGCCGAGGTCCTCGCCGTACTGCTCGCCCTTCACCACGGTGTACGGCGTCCGCTTCCGGTGGCGCCGCCTCTGTGGGTCAGAGAGAACTAACACGTGGGTGGACCGGACATGACATCATATTTAGCAAAGGGATATTATTATTATTTTTAAACAAGTGTTCTGTGCATTTTTCTCATTCTGTGACCGGAAGCATTCATTTGAAACAGGGAATTAGCACGTAGATAGACCGGACATTACTTCATATCAGCAAAGGGATATTATTTTTCAGATAAAAGAGGAAAAGTTGGAAGCATTCTGCGGGGGAGAGAGAATTAACACGTGAGTGGACCGGACGTGACGTCATATCGCAACGATAACAGGCATATTATGTTTTTACATAACATGAAAAGTTGAAAGTCTTAATGTTATTCATATTCACACATTCTCTGTGAATAATAAATTTCATATGCTTTTGTTGAATTGGACAAGACATCCCGATCCCATGCTAATCATTGGGTAGAAATTCAATGGTTAACACGGAGAACCAGAAAATGTTTTTCATGGGAAAAAATGCTGTATGGGCAGCTTTAACTAACTGACCGCCATCTTCTCCAGGTCGTCTTCCGACTTCTCGCAGCGGTAGTAGATGTAGACGGAGAGGGAGGCGAGCAGGACGAGTCCCAGCAGGCCTCCGATAGTGCCGCCAATGATGGCCGCCAGGTCTGGAGAATCACCAACCGGCTGGGGAGGAAGCGGCGCGCTCTCTGGGGAGGTCAAAATACTGAGATATACCGCAGGGGACAGATTGGGAGGTCAAAACAAGGAGATATAGGGCATTGAACTGACTGGGGAGATCAAAACACGGAGAACACCTTGTTATCACCACATATATTACACACACCCTATTATCACCACACCCCTGCTATCACCACACACACCCTCCTGTTATCACCACATACCCTTGCTATCACCGCACCCCTGTTATCACCACATACCCTTGATATCACTACACCCCTGTTATCACCACACATACACACCCGTTATCACCACATCCCTGTTATCACCACATACCCTTGCTATCACCACACCCCTGCTATCACCACACATGCACATCCCTGTTATCACCACACACCCTTGCTATCACCACACATAACCACCCCTTGCTATCACCACACCCCTGTTATCACCACACACCCTTGATATCACCACACCTCTGTTATCACCACATACCCTTGCTATCACCACACCCTTGCTATCACCACACCCTTGTTATCACCACACATACACACCCCTGTTATCACCAAACCCCTGTTATCACCAAACCCCTGTTATCACCAAACATAACCACCCCTTGCTATCACCACACCCCTGTTATCACCACATACCCTTGCTATCACCACACCCTTGCTATCACCACACCCGTCTTATCACCACGTACCCTTGCTATCACCACACCCCTGCTATCTCCACACATACACATCCCTGTTATCACCACATACCTTTGCTATCACCACACCCCTGTTATCACCACATACCCTTGATATCACCACACCCCTGTTATCACCACATACCCTTGCTATCACCACACCCTTGCTATCACCACACCCCTGCTATCTCCACACATACATATCCCTGTTATCACCACATACCCTTGCTAACACCGCACCCCTGATATCACCACACCCTGTTATCACCACACATACACACCGGTTATCACCACACCCCTGTTATCACCACACATACACACCCGTTATCACCACATACCCTTGCTATCACCACATACGATTGCTATCACCACACTCCTGTTATCACCACATACCCTTGCTATCACCACACTCCTGTTATCACCACATACCCTTGCTATCACCACACTCCTGTTATCCCCACATACCCTTGCTATCACCACACTCCTGTTATCCCCACATCTCTGTATCACAACACCCCTGCTATCACCACACATACATACCCCGGTTATCACCACACCCCTGTTATCACTACACATAACCCCCCCTGTTATCACCACATACCCTTGCTATCACCACACCCCTATTATCACCACACATACACACCCCTGTTATCACGACACCCCTGTTACCACCACGTACCCTTGTTATCACAATACATGCAAACTCGTTATCACCACAGCCCTGCTATCACCATATCCCTGTTATCACAACATACCCCTGTTATCACAACATACCCCTGTTATCACCAAACCCTTATTATCACCACACCCCTGTTATCACCACACACACATACCCCCTGCTATCACCACACCATTGTTATCACCACACATTCATATCCCCTGCTATCACCACAGCTCTGTTATCACCACACATACATACCCCCTGCTATCACCACATATCCCTGCTATCACCACACCCCAATGACCATCACACATACATACCCCCTGTTATCAGTACACGGCTGTTATCACTACACCCATGCTATCACCACACATACATACCCCCTGTTGTCCGTGCCCGCACCGCCAGGGAGTACTCCGACCAGCCGTATTCATTCTCGCCGTACACGTAGAGCGTGTATTCCGTTCCGCTGCGGAGCTGCTCCACTCGGATGACGTAATATCCGGTCCGTTCCTGCCACTCCGCGAAGGCGCGCTTTGACTCGCGAGATCCACCTTCGTATTCACTCTCCACGTAGAAACCCAAGGCGGCGCCACCGTCGAATCCAGGAATGCACTGCAGCGTGACGTACGTGGCGGTGGCGTTGTGAACTTCACACATCTGCGGCGCGTCTGGCTTACCTGCCAGGGAGGAAAGGAAGGGATGGATGAATCAATCAATGGGTGTTTTAGTGCACACAGCAGCCTATCTGGGGTATGGAACTTCCCGACATTATGAAAGAATGACGGATGAAGCATGCTCCATATTAGGTGAGGTGCCCAGGATTTGAACCTAGGACCAATTTTTTAATGTTTTTTTAAACAGAATTTTAACCTAGTAACAATTTTTTTATGTTTTTTAAACAAAATGTTACACTAGGACGATTGTTTTATGTTTTTTTACAAAACATTTTAACCTAGGACCTATTGATCGACACGCATTACGTTTCGACAATTTTAACCCATGCTATGTCCCCAATATCGCGAACCTGGTGTTATGATACGCAAGGCTCACATTTTCACAACGTTTGCAGAAGCTACATATTACCAATTAAAATACAGAAGAAAGCTTAGTCTGGTGAGATAAAGGAATGGATTGGTGTGTTAAGCCGCCATTTTGAATCGCCTGTGATCACGAGACAAAAATGGCTGTTAAAGCAATATACTTACATGCGCCATCTTAGATTTTTTACATTTTAGAATCAAGACTAAATGTATCTCAAAAATGATGATGCATATGTGTTATATCTCTTTGAGTCAGTAAAACAAACATTTCAACATAAAACTGCGCGGTTCATTTATATTGCGCACGGACGTGATAGCAAGCCGCGGTCGACATCACACGCAAAATACCGAACAGCGAACAGGCGCAGGGATATAGAGCCGGCCACCAACTTCTGCTCCGGTGACCAAAATGCTTCTCTCCGGATAGCCCACAGGCTTTCAGGATTTATATTCAAGACAGAATGTACTTATTTGACATGGAGAAGAGGTTGGTAATACAAAACATTACGGAATATATTGCTTTAAGATTATGTAGTACTCGTACATGTATAGGTATATAGGCTGCACCGTGTGGGATTCTAACCCGTGACTAAGCACGCTTATCGCAAAGCTGTTGCATTTCCCGTCGCCATTGGGGGGTAGGGTGTGGGTGTGGATGTAATTTCTCACTACAATCTGTACGGAAGCTTACATGTGGACCACCATCCAACCATAACAACGTTTTGTGGACCCCCTCCTGTTGATGGTTTAGTCCCTTCACGCCACCCACCTCTCCCGGCCGTAAGATTCTCGACCCTTAAAATTGTATCCGAGGCCCCCTAATCATATCCTGGATCGGCGCCTGCCTAGATTTTAAGGTATAAGCTAGATGAGATCAAATATCAAAGTGATACTATATAAAGTTCACCGGGCAGGAATTATAACAAAGATCGTCCAGAGAATCGTTGATTATAATTCGGGATCAATCGATCTGCATCTCAATACTATCGCAAAACTTACAATTCCCGTTGAATTTAACATAAGTTGGTTGATTCCGAAACAAGGACAAGACTAGCCGGCCTACCTGGCTTGACTAGTTCCAGTTTGAACTTGTTCAGATTCTGCGTGTTCGCGGCCACGCATTCGTAGGCAGTCCAGTCCGATTTCCCCACGTTCACAACCTGCAAAGTGCTCCGGTGGCCATCACTTTTGATGAGGTAGTCACCACCGGATGTGACGTCAGTGCCGTGAACCCTCCACACAAAGGTCACTTCCGGATGTGCGTCCACGTGGCACACAAGTTCGCCCGTTTCGCCGGAAGCGGCGGCGAATTTTGTAAGCGCATATTGCTTCCAAATTGGCGCATCTGCAAGTAGAATCAGTGTAATTGATCGTGTAAAGTCATATAAACTGTAACTGTACAGCATCAGGCGCGGCTCTATATTGGAGCTGGGCACGAATGATGAATGTTTTCATATTTGAACCCCCTATGAATCCCGACACCCACGGCCACCCAATCCTGACGAAATAGGCACACACCCCTCCCTTACCCACCCTGACAAATTCCCACCTCCACGCCCACACACCACTGGCGAAATCCACGCCCCACCGCCCACACACAACCGACGAAATCCCAACCCCATACCCATCCACCCCTGACAAAAACCTCACTCCACCCCCACCCGTCCCTGACAAAACCCTGGACCATTAGCCGCACCTGAGCACGTATAATTACCGGTGCATTTCAGGAATATTTATCCGCCTATATTTTGATTTTAAGATATTACTAAAAACAAAGTTCAGGTGGCAATATGTATCGTGTTATTCTAGTGTATAACACAATTTTATTATAGTCATAATAATCACTTATTTTATTCAGATTTTTTACGAATTTGATTAATTGCCGTACAATCGACACTGATGTTAACGCCGGCAGCGTCTGTTGAGCGTCTGTTTCCGGTATCCATGGACAATACATTGGTCGCGTAGCACGTGTAGTTGGCGGCGTCACGTGGACCCACATTGGTCAAGTTCAAGGTCATACCCTCAAAACTGAAACACATTTTGACGAGGAAAGTGAGCAGAATATAACGTTTATATATATATATAACGTACATAGAAATTATGAGGCACTATCGATTCTTTTAAATGTACGCTCGTTACATGTTTTCATATCGTTATCATTAAAGCGCTGGTCCTCATGCGAAATGGACATGCTTGGGTACGTATCCTCGGAGACTTCAACGACGTAACTAACGATAGTAATTAGGCCAAATGGAGTGACTCACTGGAATGAACTGTCGGTGGACTTGGTCCATTTATACTCGGAGACGTCCGGCTTGGCTGTGTTGTCACATGGCAACAACACGTTCTTTCCTTCCGTCACGACGAGGCTGTAGGGCATGGTGATCTTTGGACCGTCTGTGGACAATAACAATGAACGCACCATGTGAATGGCTGCAAGAATGGCGTCTGAATTTTGGATGATCTACGGGCTAAACTTAATTTAATGCATACTTCTATTGTTTCCTCGGAGTCGTGTTGTATTAGATAAGGAATGAGTTGTAGGTCGTTATTGGGATCGAAGAACTTCGAGGCGTAGCCGAGAAGTTGTGAGATCCCAATAATGACCTACAACTCATTCCTTATCTGGCTTAATGCCTACTTCTATTGTTTCCTCCGAGGAGGCGGCGATGGCATGGCGTATGTGAGCAGGAGGTCATTATTGTACCAAAGCGGGTCATTATAGTTCCGTCACAATAATGACCCGCTTTGGTACAATAATGACCTCCTGCTCACGGTCCGCAGGTCCTTACCGGCAAAACACGACTCCGAGGAAACAATAGAAGTATGCATTAATTGCCGGTAAGGACCTGCGGACCGTGAGCAGGAGGTCATTATTGTACCAGAGCGGGTGATTATAGTTCCGTCACAATAATGACCCCTCGCTCACATACTCCATGCCATCGCCGCCTCCTCGGAGGAAACAATAGAAGTAGGCATTAAGCCAGATAAGGAATGAGTTGTAGGTCATTATTGGGATCTCACATCTTCTCGGCTACGCCTCGAAGTTCTTCGATCCCAATAAGGACCTACAACTCATTCCTTATCTAATACTGAATACATATTGCAAACAAAAACCGAATGCCTATGCAAGTAAGTTTATTCGTACATAAAAGGCCTTAGGCCCATTGTACACAATGTAAACTAATTTAAATGGCAGTGCCGGTGTCCATCATCATCAAAGCATGGTAAACATAAGCTAAAACATTACAGATAACCGATGGTGCTGAAGAATTAAAAAGTTTACAGAACAGGCGTCTATTTACATTATAAGCGTGATAACGTTTTCAAGCCAGACCTTATATTTTTTCATATGAGGGCAATAATGGGAATGGAATTTTGAATAGGTAAGGCACCTGCCCCGCTGTATCCCATCGTACATAGCTTACATTACTATCGAAGGCTCCATATCAACTCTTAACGATATATGATGCTGGAACCAACACCGGTGTTATACCGGTGTTGGCTATAGACGCCAGTTTAGCCTACGATTTGACAGCTTAATCGTTAAATTATACGTCTCTGTATACGTCTCTGCAAATTCGATGGCATTATGATACTTACACTGGACATTCAGACGACATTTCTTCTGCCCCGAAGTCCCCATCATGTTAGTGGCGGAGCACCAGTAGTATTGGTCGTCGTGGCGGGATATGTTCCGCACCACATACTCGGTGGCGTTCTGGGTCGGCATGGTGATTTCACTGGCGCCGCTGACGTCACCCTCGTCGTGCCGGAACCAGTTTGTTGACGTCATTTCCGGGTAGGCATTCACCAGGCAGTGCATCCGATAATCGTTATGCTCGACGACGTTGTATTCGAAATCGTCGTCGCCGCAGGGGTCTAGACGGTCCACTTGTGCAACGTCTGAAGGACAGACAGACATAATGGGACTCAATGATGACACATGGCAAGCGTCCGATCATTTCTTCAACAATGCACGATTGGTTGGTTGGTTGTATATTCAGGACGCTTTAACCATTTTAGGTCATATCGCGTCAATGGGAGAAGGAAGGCAGAGTGAAGCCATGACCCCGCGGGTAAAGCCATACTCTTTGCGAAGAAGGAAATGGGATCTCTATTCTTCGACCACACAGACATGGTCACAGCGGGGCCCGAATCATCGATCCACGTGCCGTTAGACTCTCAGGTGACCAGAGCACTCAAGGCGAGCGCTCTAACCCACTGAGCTACCGGACCGGCCCCCTCAACTATGCATGAAGGCTCTTGAGTAATATACACATATATGTTGGTTTAAGTAATACCCTTTAACCGCTAAGTTCTGAATTAGTTGATTCAAGGACGCTATGACCTCTGGAAGTCGTATGACCATAAATGGACGTTTTCGCAGATTTGCACAGTTGGGGACTGAACCACACACCGACGGCTTAAAACGCCACAACTCGTATTGGATGAATGAAAAATGGCTACATTGGGGTGCGCAGGAGATTTTGTCCAGGGGTTCTTGTTTTAACACTAAGGGAAATAGTCGGGAAATATGTAAACGGAAGAGAAGTCTGTACCTGACCCTAGTTCTTGATCTAGTACAATTTGGAGCTCCATACAAAACGTCATACCTCGGGCCAAGAAACTCAAAGCGAAAATGTTTAAAATTGTGACAACTAAATTTTTTCTAGTTATTGTCAAAACGTTAAAATAAACGATCTTCTGTATGTTTGAAAGTAGATCTTTCCAGATCTGCGAGCAGTATCATCGCTCTCATGGGGCCTCTGAAGTTATTCATAAAGCATTTTTGTACTTGAATAGTATATTTTAGATTGTTTAACATGACCTGGACCGAGGTAATAACGCGGGATCACACTGGCGCCACCTAGCGAATACTGTTTATAGGCGATCTAGGCTGTCAATCGTTCACTGACGTCACTTTTGTTTGTTTCTAATCATGTGGTGGAAAAAGGTCTTCCACGTGCGTTATGTCGGACAAACAAAGCAACATGTCACTTTCTTGTCAGTTTCAGAGACTCGTACTTCTCATTGGTACCTACCATCAGCTGTGATTGTCAATTTCATACTAACGTTTGAGAAAAAAAGAGTCAAGCGTGGCAGGGGCTTAGCTCGTAGTATGGATAGGTCTATTTTGTTTACTCCCCGAAAAAGTAACAAAACTGAGTTTCCATGGGGGGTTTGGATGGGACGGTTCAAGATCCCATTGCGCAAAAACTAACCTTTTGACCAATTAATATTATTTTATTATTCTGGTAATTATCTTTGTGTTTTTTTATTCGAAAAAAAATGTGGTTGAATACTTTGAAATCCCATGAAAGACAAGATTAAATTTGAATAGGGAGTTAGAGATATTCAACCTCACATACCAAAAAACGAGCCATAAGACATATTATTTTCTTTGCTGCGACGTGAGTAGTAAATAACAATCTATATGTTTGGTAAAAAAGTCAGAATTGTTCCCCGTAAGTTATGCAATGCAGCGAACTACCTGCTCATACAGTAATTTTTCACATACATTATAATTTTCTAAATATTTTGGAAAAACGATACAGAGGTAAACAAATGTTGTAATGTGCCAGTGTTGATGACATAGCATACACGAAATCCACACTTATTCCCTCAAGGTGCACCAATTTGCTATAAAAAAGGTTACATATGAACACGTTCGATTACATATTTCATGCAATATATCTGTACTTCTTTGCTAAGTATATAAATACATCATTTCCAGTCTCCAATAAAAAATTCAGTTTCTCAAGTGACATATTGCTGTATATGTAACTTTAATAAACGAAACTAGACTTAATCCCTAGACTTACATTAAAAATGTTTGTGTGCGATGAGATGATTTACAGGGGCGTAGCCAGCCTTACGCATATGTGCAGCAGGTGCGTAGTCTCTGGCGACGCCACTGATTAATGTACTGCTCTGTGCTCATTGATATATATTTCTGTTTAAAGCAATAAAGAGCAATAAGCATAAATAAATATTAATACTTACACGTGACGCTGATGGTGTAACTGGCGGACACCTCAGCGCCCACGCCGTTGTCCGCCCAACATATATACGTTCTTCCGTGGTCCACGACCTGGGCCTTGAAGGTCACGTTACTGATGCTGTACTCCTCGTATGACGTCGCCTTGACGTACGAGGTGTGGGGGATATCCTGCCAGTTACCAAGGGTCCATCGCAGGTTTGCTGGGGGGTTAGCCCTGTCAATCTTGCAGGTCAAGGTCACCTCAGCGTCAACTGGCACTTCGTCATGAGATGAGGTGACGTTCAGCCAGATTGGAGGGACTGGAAAATTAGAAGTTTTAGGTGTTTCTTCTGAGGCCATTTTTATCCACAAGAAGGCTAATTAAACTGGGCGACTGAAAAATATCGTAATTAAAGTATTACATAGTACATTATGTAAGCTTGACCTAGGTCAAGGTCACCTCAGTGTCGACTGGCATTTTGTCATTAAACTTGGACCAACTAAAACATGTCGTATTAAAGCATACAAAGTACATTATGTAAGCTTGACCTAGACGCTTCACTTTGTGCCGCTGAGGTTTTTCCATATCAGCGAGACTGTTTCAGGATATCTCACATACAATTTACTTACAGCATTTAAAATTATTCATATATATTGATAACTTAATGGAACGCTTAGGCCACTTGGTTAGTAGTTAATAATCTATATTGGTCAACTTAATACATCATTCATCAGGAATATATACGACGATGACCCTCCAAAGGTAACGGTGAATTTGTGTTTTAATGATAATTTAAGGTCACAGCCTGACAAAGGAAAGGTTGAAGATGAGGGTGAAGGCATTTCCCGGGGACAACCATAACTCATTGCGACTGTCACAATATACGGGGACAACCACTCAGAGGGGCGCGAACCTTCTCCAAGACTGATATGGCAGAATTACGACGTAACCACCAGTCCATCGATGCCCTGTACCCCGATACTCACCACTGACTAATGAAAGAAACGTTCTCAATCGTGAATGACTAACAGAGCCAATGTTATGAATATAAATGGAAAAACTGACTTGGACTTTTTGTCTCAATATAAACCTCCAACTATATGGATGTTATTTGCTACTTATTGATTTTGAATGTAGGCTGATGCTATGTTTTGTGGTGAAATAAAGAAATAAAAAAAAAGTTAATAACTATTGTGTCTTAACGGTGCTATCGCAACATATTGTCCATAACCCCAAAACAATAACTCCTTGCGACTAGAACTTTCATCTTCACAATATATATGAGGACATTCACCGCCGACTTAAAATTTAAAAAAACATCCTCAATCGTAAAGAAGTATTAAAGAATTTTGTCTTAAAGATGATATCGCAACATATTGATCAGGGAATGGTTTCGAGAGTAGAGCCAGAAGCGTAGTAAAGGGGTCCAGGGTATTAGCGAGCAAATTTTCAGTTTGGCGACCACTTAGGTGCTGTTTACCCCCCCCCCCCCGCCTCCCCCCCAAAAAAGAGCCTTTTGGTCCGGAGGTGTAGAAGAAAATCATAGCGCTCACAATTTTATATGACATTGAGAATTACTTTTGTTAATAAAATTGAAAATTGCGTGCTCAAAATGCGACCTGATAGGCTGGCACCATGTTACGTGTGCACGATTTACCACCCAAAATTTTGGCTGGCAAAAAAGAATTCTGGCTAATACTCTAAAGGGGTCGAGTAAGATGCGACCTATGTAATTACGGAGCCCGGGATAGAGCAGTCGGTATACCACCGGGGCGCTGATATGCGTCGGAGAACACTGTTAGAGACAATACATCATCTCTTAAAGATAAGGTCAGACAAAAAAGTCACTTTACTTATTTATCGATTCATCTGCGAAAATCTAATTTAAAATAATTTTTCAGAAACCTTCAAATTGTAACTAACTCACAAGCACCTCGCACGGTGGCGCTACGCAAGCTCCGTTTTTACCGCTGCTGTCGACCGGGGGGCAAATTTCAAGATTCTTGTAAAACGATAAAATCAGCTGTAATTCTTGCAACATTCTAATTTTCAAGAATAAAACATAAAAATAACGAGTTCTGTGTATTTAATACAGCAAAAAACATCTTGTATAATTTAGAAAAGGTTATGATTGTGATTTCTTCCTATCCATTTGCGCAGCGCCGCCCTGGCGAGCGAGTGTGACAATGCATTGAGGAAGTAGGCGACAACAGAGATATGATGGAGCCCTAGCGGAGTGAGTCGAAGGCAGAGAGTGACTAAAACTCACCCAGGACACGGAGCTCTGAGGTGGCCTTCAGGTCATCTGGAAGGCCGTATTTGATGATCAGAGAGTAGGAGCCTCGGTCGGCATACCAGGCCTCACTGATGGCGAAGATAACGCCACTGACCGCTATCCCAGCGTCGTGGTCCTCAACACGATCATTGTAATCACTGCAGAAGGCTGAGAGATGAAGAAGAAGGGCGGTATGTACACCGATTAGTATTACTGGCATGACGTCGATGTATTAATTGTTGTTGCAAGCTCTGCCGGTCTGAGATAGACTTATGATCGAGGTGATCATTCACATGTGTATTCACAGTTTATACAGAACAATATTGTCGCGAAATAAATCAAACTGTATTTAATGGATATAATTTATATGTCGCAAATCCATCGTCTTATGAATGCAGGCTGATGAATGCAAACTAACAGTTAATTACGGGTTAACTATAGGAAATCACATTGCTATTTTTGCAAATAATATAGAGCATACACTAAATTGAAATAATAAAAGATAAAATGCGTTTAATGTTAATGCTAGATGCTAGATAACGCTTGCACGACAATATTGGACACGATGATGTGCGAAGAAAAACATGGGACCAGAGCATACTCGATAATATACTAACTACAGCTACCTAGCCACACAGGACACCGTGAGGCCGCTTGGACTATACTAACTACAGCTACCTAGCCACACAGGACACCGTGAGGCCGCTTGGACTATACTAACTACAGCTACCTAGCCACACAGGACACCCTGAGGCCGCTTGGACTGTACTAACTACAGCTACCTAGCCACACAGGACACCGTGAGGCCGCTTGGACTGTACTAACTACAGCTACCTAGCCACACAGGACACCGTGAGGCCGCTAGGACTACACTAACTACAGATACCTAGCCACACAGGACACCGTGAGGCCGCTTGGACTATACTAACTACAGCTACCTAGCCACAAAGGACACCGTGAGGCGGCTTGGACTATACTAACTACAGCTACCTAGCCACACAGGACACCGTGAGGCCGCTTTGACTATACTAACTACAGCTACCTAGCCACACAGGACACCGTGAGGCCGCTTGGACTATACTAACTACAGCTACCTAGCCACACAGGACACCGTGAGGCCGCTTTGACTATACTAACTACAGCTATCTAGCCACACAGGACACCGTGAGGCCGTTTTGACTATACTAACTACAGCTACCTAGCCACAAAGGACACCGCGAGGCCGCTTGGACTATACTAACTACAGCTACCTAGCCACAAAGGACACCGTGAGGCCGCTAGGACTATACTAACTACAGCTACCTAGCCACAAAGGACACCATGAGGCCGTTTGGACTATACTAACTACAGCTACCTAGCCACAAAGGACACCGTGAGGCCGCTTGGACTATACTAACTACAGCTATCTAGCCACACAGGACACCGTGAGGCCGTTTTGACTATACTAACTACAGCTACCTAGCCACAAAGGACACCGCGAGGCCGCTTGGACTATACTAACTACAGCTACCTAGCCACAAAGGACACCGCGAGGCCGCTTGGACTATACTAACTACAGCTACCTAGCCACAAAGGACACCGCGAGGCCGCTTGGACTATACTAACTACAGCTACCTAGCCACACAGGACACCGTGAGGCCGTTTTGACTATACTAACTACAGCTACCTAGCCACAAAGGACACAGTGAGGCCGCTTGGACTATACTAACTACAGCTACCTAGCCACAAAGGACACCGTGAGGTCGCTTGGACTATACTAACTACAGCTACCTAGCCACAAAGGACACAGTGAGGCCGCTTGGACTATACTAACTACAGCTACCTAGCCACAAAGGACACCGTGAGGTCGCTTGGACTATACTAACTACAGCTACCTAGCCACAAAGGACACAGTGAGGCCGCTTGGACTATACTAACTACAGCTACCTAGCCACAAAGGACACCGTGAGGCCGTTTGGACTATACTAACTACAGCTACCGAGCCACAAAGGACACCGTGAGGCGGCTTGGACTATACTAACTACAGCTACCTAGCCACACAGGACACCGCGAGGCCGCTTGGACTATACTAACTACAGCTACCTAGCCACACAGGACACCGTGAGGCCGCTTGGACTATACTAACTACAGCTACCTAGCCACAAAGGACACCGTGAGGCCGCTTGGACTATACTAACTACAGCTACCTAGCCACACAGGACACCGTGAGGCCGCTTGGACTATACTAACTACAGCTACCTAGCCACAAAGGACACCGTGAGGCCGTTTGGACTATACTAACTACAGCTACCGAGCCACAAAGGACACCGTGAGGCGGCTTGGACTATACTAACTACAGCTACCTAGCCACACAGGACACCGCGAGGCCGCTTGGACTATACTAACTACAGCTACCTAGCCACACAGGACACCGTGAGGCCGATTGGACCATACTAACTACAATCAACGAGCCACACAGGACACCGTGAGGCCGTTTGGACTATAATAACTACAGCTACCGAGCCACAAAGGACACCGTGAGGCCGCTTGGACTATACTAACTACAGCTACCTAGCCACACAGGACACCGCGAGGCCGCTTGGACTATACTAACTACAGCTACCGAGCCACACAGGACACCGTGAGGCCGCTTTGACTATGCTAACTACAGCTACCTAGCAACAAAGGACACCGTGAGGCCGTTTGGACTATACTAACTACAGCTACCTAGCCACAAACGACACCGTTAGGCCGCTTGGACTATACTAACTACAGCTACCTAGCCACAAAGGACACCGTGAGGCCGCTTGGACTATACTAACGACAGCTACCTGGCCACACAGGACACCGCGAGGCGGCTTGGACTATACTAACTACAGCTACCGAGCCACAAAGGACACCGTGAGGCCGCTTGGACTATACTAACTACAGCTACCTAGCCACAAAGGACACCGTGAGGCCGTTTGGACTATACCAAGTACAGCTGCCTTGCCACAAATGACACCGTGAGGCCGCTAGGACTATACTAACTACAGCTACCTAGCCACAATGGACACCGTGAGGTAGCTTGGACTATACTAACTACAGCTACCTAGCCACACAGGACACCGTGAGGCCGCTTGGACTATGCTAACTACAGCTACCTAGCCACAAAGGACACCGTGAGGCCGCTTGGACTATACTAACTACAGCTACCTAGCCACAAAGGACACCGTGAGGCCGCTTGGACTATACTAACTACAGCTACCTAGCCACAAAGGACACCGTGAGGCCGCTTGGACTATACTAACTACAATCAACGAGCCACAAAGGACACCGTGAGGCGGCTTGGACTATACTAACTACAGCTACCTAGCCACAAAGGACACCGTGAGGACGCTTGGACTATACTAACTACATCTACCTAGCCACAAAAGACACCGTGAGGCCGCTTGGACTTATCTTCCGATAAGTCTTAGAATCGCGTATTCCGGCAGATAATTTTCCTTCAGGGGCCACGCAGGCTACGCCAATAGACTTAGCGTTAAGTGGAACGTTTATCGAGCGATTATCGGATTTAAAATACATCAAGAAGTCGAGTTTCTTAACTAAATAAAAAAGTGCTACAATTATATTGCACATCATTTCTTGACCATGAACTCAACAACAACGAGCTGATGAGGCTACGGTGGACACACTATTCATGCGCAGGCTACGCGTGGTTTATGAATACGGCCTGTAAAAGTACATTTTTCTGCAAAAATATGAAAATATGAAAAAGCTCTACCGACTGATCTAGTCGGCTTTGATTATAAGCGACGTGTAGCGTTTGAATGCGCCTCCTTTAAAACTCACAAAACTTGCTGCCACCAAATGTATGCGCCCCCAGTCGTCCAATGTTTACTTCGGGGCTGAATTATAAGATAATAAGTTGAAGTATCACGAAGTCTTCATACTATATTGCTTACATGTTGAGTTATCCAATGTCCCGTTGTAGTAGTCAACGACGCAGAGGACGTCATGGTTACCACGTGACGTGTTGACGAACTGGAGTTCCAGGTGGTCGTACTCCAGGGGGCAGGGGGGGCAGGGGGTCGGCCAGGGATTGAGGCCGTAGTAAAACTGCGCGCGACCCCCGTCGATTATAGTCAGGTTCGAACCGGAAGTGATTTCTAGGGCAACTGAAAGAAAGCATGACCACATGTTATTATCGTATAACAAGTTTTGCTATTATCATACTATGGATATGTATTGGATAGCGACGTATGGTCAATATTATTATTTACGCAAGTGGGAGGAAGCAGTATTTCTCTGGCTGGTGGGGGGGGGGGGAATTCTCCCTTTGGTCTCAGATAGACAGGTTATACATTGTTAGTAATATATTATGCATTTAAACCCACACGGTGACGGTGTTGAAATATAAAATAATGCGAATATGATAGATATCAGCCGTGGACTGAGATTTTGTATTAAGGTCAGCGAACTACTTAATATCCTCTGTATCCATGCTTTAACATTGCGATGTCTTCGATGACAATACGAGAAATAAACATTAATCTTTCACAACTCATTTGTATAGAAGCATGATATTTATCCGGACTCTCTACGTACAGTAATGCTATTATAAAGAATTATTCATACACATCTAAATGTTGAACGCTGTTATATCTGCAACAGTTGGTAATGATAGTTTAGGACTGTTTATGGTTTGAGTCTTGGACTCTTATGTTACTTTTTGTTTTATTATTCATTGACCTTTGCTTGTGGTATATCGTCTGAAATCGTCCACTGTTAGTACGTTTAACCGTTAGTGTTAAACCGTGGAGACATATTTTAATACTTGATCACGGCAATACATTTATAACACATGCACTATCCGAACAAAGATTCCGCGATATCACCATAAACGCTTTCGTCATAGTAGCAAAAGTGAGATCCGGCGTGTTATATCCGGAAGCAATGCATCTGAGTGTTATTGGAAAATTCCTTAATGATGTCACAAGATTGACAGGTGAGATTTGATGCAGTGCGTAGACATCTGTGGTCGAGGGCTTGTATTGTTCTCACGTTTGAGTGCTTTTCGTTGAATTCAAGCCAATGAGCATAGATAAGTCTCAATAAAAAAAGCACATGCGTTTGTATTCCCCTTTGACGTCACTTTCCTCGCTCGCAAAAGTTAAATTGGTAGGTGCAAAAACAACTGAAAAAAGTATGCCCTTCTACTATTTGGGGCCTTACGGCTCGATAATATAAGCGTGGTAACACAGCAGATTAATATAAGCTAAAGTTGTTTCGGCGTGGCACGAACACTTTAAGGTACACCACAGTAGGCATGCGTATTACGCTTTACCCTAACGGTCTCCCGTATCAAGGGTGGATCTAGGGAGGGGGGGGGGAGGTTTCCCGGGGGTCCAGATCCCCCACGCACACCGTTTTGAGGAAGAATGCCGTTTTTCAAGGCGTGGATCCTTCCACCCCGGTCCCCCGATCGCAATTTTTTAATGAACCCCTCAGTTTGCAAATTGCTGGATCCGCCCGCTGCGCATAGTGCGTCTGCTTGTCCAAGGGCACCGTGGACAAGGCTGCCTTTTATAGACTTTGGGTTACAGAACATTGTCGTTAAGTAACCCGTTAAACTGTTATATTTAAGAACAATACAATGGAGCTAAAAGGACCACTGAACGATCACATGCATTACCGTATACGGCGAGAGATCGTAACAAGAATACTTTTTATAAAGACCAAGAGTGATAAAATCCCTGGCACACACCATAACAATATTCATGCAGGTAACATCTCGGACGTAACACGCAGATCGACACCTATAGGTCAACACACGCAGGCACCCACCTGTACTTTGCCAGAGGCACGCCGCAATTATAACCTTAATCCCGTACGTGTTGGCCATGTTCATACCACAAGGCTTTCAGCTACATCCTCAGCTTGTAGTTCAATATCGGGTCAGTGTAATAAACACGAGGTCGATGAGAAAACTATATATATTTCCTGATAATACTGATGATTACACAGGTGTTTGAACATTCGCTAAAGTGGACAGCGGCTGGGATCAGTGTATGTAGGACCGGGGCATGCGCAAACTGTGCATGATGTGGGCAATCAAGATAAGGCTTTGGACTATGATCCTCGCCAGGTATAGCGGCAGAGATTGGCCTCGGCGTCTTGTCGGACAGTTCACTTGAACGAGTAGTGAGTGCGAGGTGGCTGACCCCGCTGGATGACAGCGGGAAAACATCAGAAGAAATTGGCCGTGAAATCCTGTCAAAAATGGGGGGCGGAGGGGGGGGGGTATTTCCGTTCCTTGGGAATGAGCTTTCCTTTTACCGTGAACCCGACCGCCGTGATCAAGGATTTTCATTAATCGTGAACTGAGAATTTTATTATTAAATAACCGTGAATCGGGAAGGCGTCAATTTAGTATCATGTATCCGCTCTTCCTTTATATGCGGGGACTTCTCCCTTTAATTCATCGTGACTTGGGAATAATGAAATGTATTTTTCGTGATCTGGAAACACGACCCCCCTCCCCCCTTATATAGAGTTTCTATTTGGAAAAAAACTTCTATAGAATATTTCTAAAGAAGTTTGTATACCTTTAGTACCAAACTCTCTAGGACATGTCTATATAGATCTATAGAAAGCTATATGATACATTTATAGAAATCTACAGAAATGCTATAGGACACAGCTATAGAAATCTATAGACACCTATAGGCATGCTATGGCAGGGGCATGTGCAGGAATTCTTGAAATGCGGGGGGAGGGGGGGGGGGCACAATAAATTCTTCTACAAAAACATGATAATGCGTGTAAAAGCCCGAGACGTATACGTGACCGTGATGCGCGTTACTACGACGTACGTGACCATGATGCGCGTTACTACGACGTACGTGATCGTGATGCGCGTTACTACGACGTACGTGACCGTGATGCGCGTTACTACGACATACGTGACCATGATGCGCGTTACTACGGCGTTCGTGACCGTGATGCGCGTTACTACGACATACGTGACCGTGATGCGCGTTACTACGACGTACGTGATCGTGATGCGCGTTACTACGACGTTCGTGACCGTGATGCGCGTTACTACGACATACGTGACCATGATGCGCGTTACTACGACATACGTGACCGTGATGCGCGTTACTACGACATACGTGACCATGATGCGCGTTACTACGACGTTCGTGACCGTGATGCGCGTTACTACGACATACGTGACCGTGATGCGCGTTACTACGACGTACGTGATCGTGATGCGCGTTACTACGACGTACGTGACCGTGATGCGCGTTACTACGACATACGTGACCGTGATGCGCGTTACTACGACATACGTGACCATGATGCGCGTTACTACGACGTACGTGACCGTGATGCGCGTTACTACGACATACGTGACCGTGATGCGCGTTACTACAACATACGTGACCATGATGCGCGTTACTACGACGTACGTGACCGTGATGCGCGTTACTACGACATACGTGACCGTGATGCGCGTTACTACGACATACGTGACCATGATGCGCGTTACTACGACGTACGTGACCGTGATGCGCGTTACTACGACATACGTGACCATGATGCGCGTTACTACGACATACGTGACCGTGATGCGCGTTACTACGACATACGTGACCATGATGCGCGTTACTACGACGTACGTGACCGTGATGCGCGTTACTACGACATACGTGACCGTGATGCGCGTTACTACGACCTACGTGACCATGATGCGCGTTACTACGACGTACGTGACCGTGATGCGCGTTACTACGACATACGTGACCATGATGCGCGTTACTACGACGTACGTGACTGTGATGCGCGTTACTTCGACCTACGTGACCATGATGCGCGTTACTACGACGTACGTGACTGTGATGCGCGTTACTTCGACCTACGTGACCATGATGCGCGTTACTACGACGTACGTGACCGTGATGCGCGTTACTACGACATACGTGACCGTGATGCGCGTTACTACAACATACGTGACCATGATGCGCGTTACTACGACGTACGTGACCGTGATGCGCGTTACTACGACATACGTGACCGTGATGCGCGTTACTACGACATACGTGACCATGATGCGCGTTACTACGACGTACGTGACCGTGATGCGCGTTACTACGACATACGTGACCATGATGCGCGTTACTACGACATACGTGACCGTGATGCGCGTTACTACGACATACGTGACCATGATGCGCGTTACTACGACGTACGTGACCGTGATGCGCGTTACTACGACATACGTGACCGTGATGCGCGTTACTACGACCTACGTGACCATGATGCGCGTTACTACGACGTACGTGACCGTGATGCGCGTTACTACGACATACGTGACCATGATGCGCGTTACTACGACGTACGTGACTGTGATGCGCGTTACTTCGACCTACGTGACCATGATGCGCGTTACTACGACGTACGTGACTGTGATGCGCGTTACGTACTATTTGCACACTTTATGATCGTTCGTAGGATAAAGAAGGAACCACGTACGTTCTTTTTTCTTTTTGTGGGACTGAGACTGACACTATGCAGCAGTTACTTTTTGATTGTATTTATGTCGGGAGTTTATGGTTCAGGGTATTTGATTGGTTAAATGACATATGCTTGACATTTCTGACTCCAACGCATCAATCCTGTTCATTATAGTTAGAATACTCTTCGCACGAGGGACTTATTAATAATATTGGTTTAATTACGAAGAGATATGTGTATAGATGTAAATGGCTTAATGAAATCCCTAACCTTCAGGGGGTCCAGAACAATATTTTGTGTTATTTTAAGATAGAACAGCGCATCAGCGATAGTGAAAGCATGTCATATCTCGGCGGCACCCATTTATGTGATTTGATGGTTTCTTTTGATGTGTGACTTCGTAACAGTGAAACAAAAAAAACAAAAACAAAATATATATTTAAAAAAAGGATAAAGAAAGAACAAATGAACACCGGCAGAGCTCATCCCACCTCCGATGGCGGTACCCTGGCCGCCTCTAGCTACGTTTAACCTGGCCAGGGCACGCCCCACCCCCCGCCACCATCCTGGCACCGGAAAACCCTCCACCTCCCCCCCCCCCCACCCTCCCTCGCTACCGTGACCCTGTTACTGCGCTCTTGTTACTGCGGCCCACGTTACTGCAATGGATAAGCCACCGAGGTGAGTTGGTTATTCTATGCAGTACGTTCTAGCCAATGAATTAAAATGTTCGTGCCACGACTTTTTCTTGCTCAGAGTTAACTTTGTTTAGGGAAGATAAACAAATAACAATTTGTTTTAATGGGAGTTTAGAGTTTTTATTCCACGATATAACTATAAACGCGTTTGTCAACGTAGCAAAAGTGAGGTCCGGCGGGTTTATTTCTAGGAGCATTGCATCTGGGCGTTATCTAAAAATTCCTTATTGATGTCACAAGATTGACAGGTGACCTTGGATGCAGAGCACAGACATCTGTTGTAGAAGGCGTGTATTGTTTATATGGTGGAGTACTTTTCTGTCTTAATGTAAAATCATATGCGTTTGTATTCCCATTTGACGTCACTTTCCTCGCTCCCAGAATTTAAATGGGTAGGCGCGAAGACAAGTGGAAAAAGTGCTTTCTTCTACTATTTGGGGTGCTATACCTCGATAACATAAGCGTGGAAACACAGAAGATTAATATGAGCTAAAGTTCTTTTGGCGTGCCACTAACTGTTTAAGGACACATGGCGGCCGTCGGTCAATGACTCAAGGCATAGTCACCATGTCTCCAGGATTAACCCCGTAAGTCACTTACATTCATTCGGCGTTTGACCCGTCTGTGTGGCAGGCGAGGACTGTATGATGGGGTTAACGTGAAATGGTTTGGGAACTGTATTGCAAATGATATGGTTTTTTCTTGTTGGTTTGGAAGTAGCTTCGATAGACGACTTCGCAAATCAAATTATTCCTCTGTGATGCTTCACTGCATGTGCAATGCATGCTGGGTATTAAGTTGATCTTTGCGAGATGTTAAGATGGCGCCACCGCATGACAAAGTATTTTGTAGACACTTAAACATGCAATAGTGCCATCCATGAAACGGACAAGTTACGTAATCTGGATGCAAGTTGGATATACTCAGTAATTTTATACACGCCTTGCCAATATTCAAAATAAATCTCACTTCTCAGATGTATTTTGAATATTACTCCGCTAATCTAGACGTTTCCCCTCGGAATATCTGAATTAATAAATATACGCTCTTTTTTTTAGGTAGCACCTACCCATATTAGTATTATTATTAGGAATTATTTGTATTGATTATATTACAAAGTTTCTCATGTTCACCTGTTTGCATTATTTCCATACAACAGCATTTTGTTTCCCCACAATTTGTCGACCTTTTAGTGCAATTATACTTTTCTTGAATCAGGGTGGCTCCCATAACAGCGGCCTTCCAGGCCTTAATGGGAGTCTCCCGGCCAAGTTATTTCTTTATTTGAGTTTGTCATGAAATGTAGCCATGTTGCCATATATATTTTTCTTGGTCAAATAAATATATTCTGACTCGGTGCTGGGCGTTAACATGTCTTCTTGCTTCTTTGGTTTAATTCGCATACAACGTTCGAAGTAAAATGTTTAGCGGTTACAAGCCTTCCTAGATCTTGTGAGCCAGTCATAGCCCGGCACCGGGAGCCATAGCCCGGCACCGAGAGCCATAGCCCGGCACCGATAGCCATAGCCCGGAGCCATAGTGCGGCACCGAGACCCATAGCCCGGAGCCACAGCGCGGCACCGAGAGCCATAGCCCGGCACCGAGAGCCATAGCCCGAAGCCTGAGCCCGGACCCATAGCCCGGAGCCAGAAACATATTCGTCCGTGCGTTACTCATTTTCGTTTTGAAGGAAGGAACCTTTGAAGGAAAGAGGAAAGGATAAAACGGTATCGCGCGAGTGTTATCTATTTTCGTTTTGCTCCTTTCAAAAAGGGCAAACGGTTTCTGATAACTTTTACCTGTTGTGCTTTTTCATGTTTCAAAACGGTAATGGGAAAAGGAATTGCCGAAACCCTTTTTTGCATTACCTTTTGTGGAACAGAAAATTGAAAAAGGGGAAATTTTGCTTTTATAATGTTCAGAAGCAAAAGGAAAAACGAATAAACGGTATATCCCGGGATTGCCCATATGTATGTCCGTACATTTACATTATCGAGGAGTTATTACAACCTCTGGTCTGTCTGTATTACCTTCCCGTCAAACCGTTGCGATGTAGCTATCATTCCTGGGCCACAAAACATAGTTCGTCAATAGAAGGAAACCACTGATTTTACAGATATGAAAATTGCCCGGCTGTGTTTAAAATATTATAGTCTAAGTACTGCAAATGAAGTATAATTACTTGTGTATGACAAGCAACACGCCACTTCTCGTCACAAGGCGGCCGAATATCGAGATGTGATTATGAGAACAACCATACAGCCCAAATCTGGTATTTGTAATGTCGTTTATTGACAAAATAACCAAAACAGGTCACGTAGTGAGGCACATCATGGCAATATCCGAACCACCATCTACAATACGCGCAACAAAAGTGTGGTCAATCCGCCCACACATATCATTAAACCAATACAAAAAAGCGGACGAGGAGGGAGGAGGCGGAAGTTGGAAAGAAATGACGTGGGACGGGTGGGGAGGGGGGGGGGGGGTACACGCCGCCGCCGCTGCCCTTACATTAATAAGCGAACGACACTATGCCTTAAAATACAACAAATTGTACCCGAAAGAGACAACGCAGCGGGGGTATATGCATTGATGGAAGTAGATTTATATCACGATTATATTAAGGTAAGCCACCCATAATGAACCTCGGCGATTTTGAGCAGACCTCGGTAAACATCGGCAAACATCGGCGGACTGTAGCCCTGATATTTTACGCAGTCTTAATGAAACAAAGTACGAATAAAACACAGCAAAAGAAGTGGTGACATAGGTAAAATAAATAGAGCATCGTATAATAAGCTTCGGCGATTTAGAGAAGACCTCGGAAACATCGACAAACATCGGCGGGTGTCAGTGAAAGGGGAATCCCTAACTCGTTACGTCATTCACAGGGAATCGCCAATTCGTAACGTCATTCACAGGGTATTTCCCGAGAATGGCCCTTCGTAATTAATTTCCGAATATTCTAGAAAAAAACATGGAGAAAACGTGTAAATAGTTCAGAAAACATTCGTGTAGATCATAATTATATCGGAAACCATTATATATAACCAAATTTATTAAAATGTGAACACAAGGCGTAAATTACTGATAATTGGTGTGAAAGAAGCTGCTCCAAAAAATATTTATGAAATAACATTTTCAAGCTTCAGAACGTGTTTCTCGGGAAGTTTGCACGGCTACCTATATTTGTCTTTATTTTTATTACAAAAACTATGTATTTAGAAATTTTTAAACGTGGTTTGGTGTCAGGATTTTCATTTTTGATGAAATTATAGCCAACTTTGTGAATGTGGTGATTTCGAATTTTGGCAAAAACGGTCCTGTTTTTGCATAAGTGCACTTTATTATTACCATTCTGTTATTTTTTGTGGCTACTCTTTACATTTTTGAATATCATTCCCGTATTGCGGTAGGTTTAAGCTTTCCAAAGAGCTATTACTGGTGATAATGACTTCATATTGAGCTGAATTGTAGCAAAATTACATATTTGGGGCAGGTGTCAAGCTTTGGTCATTTTGTGAAATGGGGGTATACTTGGAAAATGGAGAATATTTTTTTAACGGGACAGTGAAGTGTCACCAGAAGGTGTGCAATTGGGTATACTTTCATAAAATAATCACAAATACAGAGTTCTTTTACCTTGATATTATGGGTGGCTTACCTTAACGATATGTACAAAATACGTACTAAATGGTACAAATATGTCGGCACCAACCTAGGTGTTAGCTTCCCAAAATGTTGCGCCGAAAACAAATATACAGTCAAATGATTGCCCATAGCCAGAAAACGCAGTCCGACCACAACATACATGCCAGAGACCAATATATATTATAAGCTTGTAAATATCGACCCTAGCAAAAAAGATCGGCTGGAAAGACACGGTTAATTTGGCGTACACACGTCAGAAGTAGAAATCTATAGCGACAGAAAGCGATGAATGCCCCCCCCCCCACCCACCCCCCGCCCCCGCGCGATTCCTACGTAAATACCTGCACGGACATATAATCACGTACGTATGAATTAATGAAATACAGAACATGCATCTTACATGAAACCGGGGCGGACATGTTAAAGTTAGCTTCTCCTGTCATGGAATGCAATTTACATGAACCGAAAACGTAAAAATTAGCCTTCATAAATATAATTTGGGCCTTGGGCAAAATTACTCTATAACCTTCACATTGCGGAGAAGGTACCCACTATTGGACAATTTGCTACACCTTTAGTTGATCAAATCGATTTGAGTAAAAACTCAACCTTCATTACTGATATTAGCATTAATATTTACATGCAATTTTGGGGGACTTTGCATACAATGTGCGGGACTAAAAAATCACTAGAAATAATGCCACTTAGTGCATGCCATAGAACTTGAAATCCGAGAATAACATTGATACCAACAAACCTTACGAGTAATCTTTGAACAAATGCACACTATGGCCCTAAATATATCAATCATACGCGGGTTTGCTGTAAACCAAGGGATTCTCTCCGCTCTGCAACATCGAGTAAACTTTTAATTCAGCATTAAATTCAATTGTATGGTCTCGACGACAGGTAAAGTAGTCAAGTGGTGTTTCCTTTCGGGAGCATTCTCAAACAATCGTTAATCACAGTCCGCAAACACAAAATTTCTGTCCCAGGTGGGTCATCACGTGATTCGTCAGTTCCCCCTTTACGACAGAAGCACCACACGCTTTGCACACAATTTGATCTCTCCCGTGTGGGTCCTCAGGTTAATCATTAGCGTGCACTTTAGTGCGCAAAGTCGCAGAATAAACTTTGCCCACACATGGGTTTTCTTGCCTGAAACTGGACCATACCTCTCTCCACCATTCGAACGATAGTCCAAATTTTCTGAAATATACATTGTGCGAAACTACGAAATACTGCTACTTATTACAGAGCGCAATACGATAGAACGATCCTAGAATAGAAATAATACCAACTCATCTTGCCAAGATGCCCAGTGTAAACATAATGACGTCGCAAGTGTCAGCTCTCTCAGCTCAGCTCTCTCTCAGCTCAAATATTTTGGTGTTATCGTACTATATTTCCACATTATTGGCAAGGCATGTATAAAATTAATGAGCATATCTAACTTACATTCAGATTACGTAACTTTTCCGTTACATAGATGACACTATTTCATATTAAATGTCTACAAAATACGTTGTCAGGCGATGACGCCATCTTGACATCTCGCAAAGACCAGAATGCATTGCACATGCAGTGGCGCTTTACGGTGGCAAAATTGGAACTACGATTAGCGAAGTGGTCTATAGAGAAAAAAAGTATCTAAATAAAGTATGTCTTTTTCGACAAGTCAGGTAGTCATTGCAGTATTTTATTGTTTTGCGTTCTCAAATAATCGTTGCGATACTGTATTGGGCCAAACCGAGAGGAACACAGTAAGTAAACAAATGATTAGTCTCCCGTGTGGGTCCTCGCGTGAATTGTTAGCTTGCTCTTCTGTGAGAAGGACACAGAACACACTGTGCACACAAATTGTTTCTCTCCAGTGTGGATTGTCACGTGAGACCTTAGCCCGCTCTTGTGTGCGAAGGACGCAGCACATACTTTGCACGCAAATGGTTTCTCTCCCGTGTGGGTCCTCGCGTGAGTCTTTAGATGGGCATTCTGAGAGAAAGACGCACAACACACTGTGCACACAAATGGTTTCTCTCCCGTGTGGGTCCTCGCGTGAGTCGCTAGCGTGCTCTTTAGAGCGAAAGACGAACAACACACTGTGCACACAAATGGTTTCTCTCCCGTGTGGGTCCTCGCGTGAGTCGCTAGCCTGCTCTTTAGAGCGAAAGACGCACAGCACACTGTGCACACAAATGGTTTCTCTCCCGTGTGGGTCCTCGCGTGAGTCGCTAGCCTGCTCTTTAGAGCGAAAGACGAACAACACACTGTGCACACAAATGGTTTCTCTCCCGTGTGGGTCCTCGCGTGAGTCGCTAGCCTGCTCTTTAGAGCGAAAGACGCACAGCACACTGTGCACACAAATGGTTTCTCTCCCGTGTGGGTCCTCGCGTGAGTCGCTAGCCTGCTCTTTAGAGCAAAAGACGCACAACACACTGTGCACACAAATGGTTTCTCTCCAGTGTGGATCGTCACGTGAGACCTTAGCCCGCTCTTGTCTGCGAAGGACGCAGAACACACTTTGCACGCAAATGGTTTCTCTCCCGTGTGGGTCCTCGCGTGAGTCTTTAGATGGGCATTCTGAGAGAAAGACGCACAACACACTGTGCACACAAATGGTTTCACTCCCATGTGGGTCCTCGCGTGAGTCGCTAGCCTGCTCTTTAGAGCGAAAGACGCAGAACACACTGTGCACACAAATGGTTTCTCTCCCGTGTGTGTCCTCGCGTGAGTCCTCATCCCGCTCTTTTGTGCGAAAGACGCAGAACACACTGTGCACACAAATGGTTTCTCTCCCGTGTGGGTCCTCATGTGAGTCGTTAGTGTTATCTTTTGTGCGAAAGACGCACCACATACTTTGCACACAAATGGTTTCTCTCCGGTGTGGGTCCTCATGTGAGTCGTTAGTGTCATCTTTTGTGCGAAAGACGCACCACATACTTTGCACACAAATGGTTTCTCTCCGGTGTGGGTCCTCATGTGAGTCGTTAGTGTCCTCTTTTGTGCGAAAGACGCACCACATACTTTGCACACAAATGGTTTCTCTCCGGTGTGGGTAGTTTCTTTTCCTCCGTGAAGTTTACTGATCGACTTCATATTCTGCAACACACACAGGCAAATAAAAGAAATGCAAATTATGGAGTCTTACGAGAACACTTGAGTGAAATTACATAATTTACACAGATAAATCAATTATATATATATAAAAAGCTACAGTGCAACCATGTTCTCAATATATAGAAAATGTAATAGATATTATACTGATGTCTTCTCCAACAAAATGGGACAACAATATAGACGCTTAAGCTTATTTTGTAACTGGAATCATGGCAATTTGGGGTCACATTTGGACAAACTGGAGTCATAATGCGAAGCAATTAAAGTATAAGTTAATAACCATCCGGTCGTAATAGGCGCTCAATTTTCGGAACTTGACATTGCAGAATCGTCGAAATCCGTTCTCGTTTCTCAATTTGTTAGGACATGTCCATTTCCAACGGGCGGTGGGGGGGGTGGGGGGCAGGTCAATTTCAACACCACGTGCCCGACAGGCAGGAAGGCAATATTTAAATAAGTTATAAGGAAAGTGAATGGTATCAATTGTAATTTTGCTTTTGTTATCTTCGGGAGTTGGGTTATAATTAAATAAGATGTTGTGCAAACTGAACGGTTTATTATTTTGTGTGATGGCTTGAAACAATGGAGTGAAGTAAGTTTAGGTTGCAAAAAGTGGGGGCATTTTGAAAAACAGTGGATAGCTGTTTCTAGTACATCTGGGCAGCCAATACAGCGAGGGTTATCTATTATTTTACAGTTGAATAAGTATTTGTTAGCGGGTAAAATTTGGTGTGCTATTTTGTATTGAAAGTCTGAGAGTGTTTTTGTAGATGATTGTGAATATGTTTTCTATGTCTAGATGTGAATGGAAAATGCCTTCCCAGTTTGTACTAGAGATGGGGATATGTTGTGTGGCTACAAAAGTGTATATGTTCTCAGTGGTAAATTGGCTTAAATCTAGGTAGTTGTCCTCTGAAAATTGGATGTGAATGGGTGGAATGTTTGCTGGAGCTAACATTATACGGTGCCCAGTTTAGGACATCGCAATATTTTTTGTTCCAAAAAAAATAATTCGTTCCAAATTCTCTTGGAGCACGACTCGTTTCAAACTTCGTTGCGGAATGCGTGATTTTTTGTCAGAAAAAAATAAATCGTTCCAAATTTGGAGTTGCATCCCGATTTTTTCTATGTTCCATATTGTCCTCACGTGTTTCAGTGAGTCACATGTTTCCGGGCAAGGGCCCGGAGATCTCAATCAGCTCAATCCCCAATATACGTTACATAACTGCCCTTGACCAATTTCACATTTTTCGAAATATCGAAAAGGACGCTCAACGATTGACCAGGTTTTCATTTTACAGAGTATCACCAGTAAGTATCTCAGTAGACCCGGTGGTCGATGTTATTGCCTGTTCGTAGATTTGCGAAGGCGTTTGATAAAGTACCTCATTGTACCCTGTGGTTTAAATTAATTCCGGATGGTGTTCATGGTAGAGTATTAAAAGTCCTGCAGTCGCTCTACAGTCAGCACACGGCCAGCGTAATAACAACGAAAGGAATCACTGACTTCTTTAAAGTTAACATCGGGACAAGGCAAGGCTGCTATTGTTTTTGACATACATTAACACTTTAATACTAGACTGTAAAACAGCCAGCTTAAATGGTATCTTTGTAAACGAGTTGTGCCTGAAGTTCAATAAACGATTTCCTTCCTTCCTTCCATTGACCAATTTAGATGGCATTTTTGTGCACCAAAAAATATGGTCTCTCTCTGACCCCAAATCACATACGTTTCTTCTTCTCTCCATATGCCATGGGCGGAACATCTACACCATTGCAGTAAGTTAGTGCCTCCCCTTCCCTATTCCGTGGGGAAGGCTCGGTAATTACCCTTATGAAAATATACCATGATATACCATGGCACAGGATGATAAACCATGGTATACCATGGTAACGATGGTATTACCATGTTAAATCATGATATACCATGCTATGGCATGATATACCATAGTCAGCATGATAAACCATGGTATACCATGGTAAACGATGGTATTACCATGTTAAATCATGATATACCATGCTATAGCATGATATACCATAGTCAGCATGATAAACCATGGTATACCATGGTAAACGATGGTATTACCATGTTAAATCATGATATACCATGCTATAGCATGATATACCATAGTCAGCATGATAAACCATGCTATACCATGGTAAACGATAGTATTACCATGGTATAGCATGGTATATCATAGTTAACCATCAAATATCATGCTGTACCACAATTTATCATGGTATGCCATGGTATTTGGTATATCATGGTATATATGTGGTATATCATGGTATATCTGTGGTATATCATGGTATATCTGTGGTATATCATGGTATATCTGTGGTACATCATGGTATATATCAGGATACCATGGTAATATCCTGGTACTACTGTGGTATATCATTATATAACATTATACCATGGTAATACCATGTTATTACTGTGGTATATCATTATACCATGGTAATACCATGTTATTACTGTGGTATATCATTATACCATGGTAATACCATGTTATTACTGTGGTATATCATTATACCATGGTAATACCATGTTATTACTGTGGTATATCATTATACCATGGTAATATCCTGGCACCATAGTAATATTATGGTATTACTGTGGTATATCATTATACCATGGTAATATCCTGGCACCATGGTAATATAGGCCTAATGGTATTGTTGCGGTATATCATTATATCATCATACCATGGCAATATCATGGTATTACTGTGGTATATCATTCTACCATGGTCCCAGCCATGTTATAGTGCAGTATTACCATGAACTATTATGGTAAATCATTGTACCACCAGAATTATACCATGGTATCAGCAGAGTATTCCATGGTATATACTATCATGTGCATGATATAACTGCACATGGTATTCCGTACAGAAAAACAGTGAGTTCTCAGTTGAGGCATAACTGAGACTCAACCAAATAATAACTATGCGGTGAAATTGCTGTGGTATATCATTATACCATGGTAATAGATGGAAACTCCATCACATAGTTATTATTTGGTAGAAAATTCGGACTTCAAATATTCTAGCAGTTGAAATCTAGTTGGAAATTCGCACTTATATGTTTCTTCTGGACTATCGAACTTAGCCATAATTTAGCAGTGAACAGAAGTTGAAACTGAAACTGAAACTTTTTTTTTTTTTGGTCGCGCTACCGAATAGTGAACCGTTGATCGTGCTAATCAAAGATAGCATGATACATTATGATAAACACTGTCCTTCTATTACTCCAAGCTAGGGGAATCAATCAATACGGGAATATATATTTTCCACGACTACGAAAATTAGTAGGAACACTAGCGTGCCGGCTATGCAATATCCCGGGGTGGGGGGGGGGGGGGGTGGGGGGGGGAGAGGTACTTAATACTTTGCTGGGTTTGGGGGAAGTTCACAGTATAACCCCCCCCCCCCCCTCCTTTTTTTTCCACCGCCAAAATCAGCTCAGGGGCGTTTTAACGCTAAGTTCCCCTCAGTCGCTGGGGGGACTCGGGGGGGGGGGGGGGGTGGTACTTAATACTTTGCTGGGTTTGGGGGAAGTTCACAGTATAAGTATAAAGGGGGGGGCGGGGCGGAGGACTGAGGCCGGAGATGCGCAGCGGAGATCGCGGAAAGGCGAGAGGAGTTCTACGAGTGTCTCAATCTTAGCCCTGACCCTGTTGCATGCCTGCCCCCAGTTATTTGGTGGTGTTCGTGTTGGTGTTGGGAGGTTGATTTGCCACATTCCTTTCCGTTACTCAGGGAAACTTTCAATGGCTCAGGGAAAAATCAGGAAATTGTTTTAGTGTTTCATGCGGGAACCATGTGCCATGGTATGGTCTCGGTTTCAGGCTATAACCATTTATAAAATTATTTTTGGTATTTATTTTGCCTCCTGCGTGATGTATTAATAAATATGGTACAAACTTTTTATGATATCTTTCCAACATATTACCATCCATGTCTTATTATGCTAAACAACACTGGTGAATAATAATTTACTAAGAGGATAAGTGTATCCTTTGTTACAGGTCAAGTCAGGAGAGAATTTCCTGGCACAGATGTAAAAGAAACTTGCAAGTTAATGCGAGAGAAGACCAGCAATTTTGTAAAGGCTGGAAAGAAGAAAAACTGAAGGATGTACTTGTTTTACCAATTGAAATAAATATATTTGTATAAAGGATTGTTTATATATATGTTACCAAAAGGCCCTATTTAAAGCCGCACCCTGACTTGCGACTTAAACCCGGAAAGTGGAACGTCCAACTTCCTAATATAAGCCGCGGCTGCAAAAAGGCTGTTTACGGTATATGCGTTTAGTAGTCGCTTTAAAGTTGAGTACCGGTAGTAGTTATGTAGTAGTTACGAAGTACTGCATGGTAGTGTGTCTCATTTTGAGGTGGAATTTGTATCAGTTAAATTAGAAGTAGATTCCTGCATATGAGAGTATACATATTGTTCGGGAAAAACAGAATACAGCTGTTTTTTATGTCATGTATATACTTCTAGTATGCCTACCGGTATATACTGTGTGATTATATTGTGCATAGTGACTAGACAAAATTCTATTGTGGCATTTTCTTTCAATTCATTCAAATGTATAAGCTGTAAATTGAACACAATTGAATTTCAATATATGAATCGTTTAATCGAGCATCGTTTTAATTTGGCAAAGTCCTGTCACTTTAAAAAAAATGTCATTTAAAATGGAATGTGTGTAAATATGACACTGGTGTATATTAATGTGGTGTATATGGTGTATATTAATGTAAATATAAGTTGTATGTCAATATGCATATAAGCAATGAACATTTCTTTACAAAATGGTACCTTATTTTTCCAATATATCTATACAGCTAGAATGTGTATATTGTATAAATCTTTTGGAATTTGTGTCATTTACGTGACAGGTAACCATGAGCTACTTATATGTATATAATGTGCATGTCACATGTTCACATACTGGTCATTGTTATAATAATACATACATGAAAGTGGATTGTGAATCTTTGCATTCTTTATTCTTGGATTTTCAGACCTGATGGCGCTTATATAGTGCCATAGTATACCATGGTATCCATGAAGTAAAATATCATGCTACACATACCATGTGGGTGAATCACAATCAAGTTGATTATTTGCAGTCACATATGATAAGAAATGAAACTTTTTGTATCCCATTAAAATTGTACTATATTACAACATATCAGTCCAGAGTTCAGAATCTGTATTTTTATGGCGCAAGCATGTATGGGTGAAAATACATGCTTTACCATGGCTTGAAGGGTAGGCAGGGGTACGTACACTACAATCTATAGTCCTAGCCTTTAAATATTACACAATGATCTGTCTTTCAAAGATATCAGTTAAATGAATACGTCATCATAGTTAGGTAGATGGAGCAATAATTTTGTCCTAGAATCCTTGGCCTATTTGGTATGATTTACTTACTTGAATACTGTTTGAATTTGGGGGTACATACACTACATAGGGGTATGTACACTACAATCAAATTTCATGTGTTCATATCTAGGTAATATAACAATATTTAAGTCAATCTTTTTCATGGATAAACAGAGGCCATAATAAAAAAAAACAAAAAAAAACTTCATTTGTCTTGCAAATTCAGGAGGGGGTACGTACACTACGGTAAACTGCCTAATTGAAGCCGCGGTTTATATTAGGAAGTTAGAGGTTCCACTTTCTGGGTTTGAGTCGCAAAACAGGGTGCAGCTTTAAATATGGTCTTTTGCCGATTTCAAGTGAGCGTGACGAGGCGGGGTGGGGGGGGGGGGGGGAGTAATACGATAACTACTGGCATAATGTATTGCATCATAACGTCATACAAGTCAGGAGATAATTCAACTTGAGAGCTGCGTCGTAAGATGCTCTTTTCCCAGGCATTGTGTTACTGTGCAGTAAACATGTAGTAAGAGCCAGGAGAGCCAGCCACTGGTGTGACAATTGATAAGAGCTTCGTTCGGAGAGGGAGAGCTGAATGTTGTTAGTAGTCGCGACTGCTTGAACAAACAATTAATTGGCTTGGTAGGGGCCAGGAGAGCCAGCCACTGGTGTGATACTTGATAAGAGGTGCGATCGGAGAGGGAGAGGTGAATGTTGTTAGTAGGCGCGACTGCTTGTTGACGGGATTAAGCAGGGATACAGGGAGGGAGTGGAGGGGCAGGGAGGGGGGGTGACAGGCCAAAGTCCGGATGCGGCTTATAATATGTAGTTTTCCGGAAATGGTTCTGGGTGCCTGCCAACCCGGTTTTGAGGCCAAAGTTGGGGTGCAGCTTCTAATATTTATGCGACTTCATATATTTTCAGCATATTTTGCCTATTGTCATCAAAGTGGATTTTGATATTACTGAAGACCTTGCTTGTTATTAGTCATTTATAATGGTTATTTTGCTTGTAATAGTAGATTTTGATTATTTGTTTCTTTAATACAATGTCTTTATTATATGTATATTACCCAATTACAAATCATTGTTGTAAATAGGTGTTTTCGTAAGACATGGATACTTTTTTAGAAATGTTATAACAAATAAATGACTGAACACCCATTCACTTCAGCCAATGAAAAATTGACTTAATGCATTATTAGATAAATATAAATTATTATTTCACTATTGCATCAAGATTAATACTAAAAATATACAGACTGAACATTAAGATACTTAAAATGAACACTCGTAACAACATAATTTCATCTATTTTAGATCATAAAATGACTGTAATTTTGTCATAAATGTTTAGATTTGCATCATTTTATCTTTAATTTTATGTATTTCGGTAGCCCAATGGATCTTTTACTTACAAGTTTTATTTCTTGCACTGTAAAATATTTTAAATACTACGTAACAGTGGTATTTTTGACTTTTGACCTTGATTGTGATTTACCCCATGGTAAGATACCATGGTACATTAGCATACCATGGTAAGATACCATGGTAAATACCATGGCATGGTATGATACCATGGTAAATACCATGGTATGATACCATTAAATCATAGCATACCATGGTGTTTTGGTGATGGTAATTTACCATGGTATTATACCAACGGCGGAACAGGGTGGGTCTCCCGAGGCTACCCTGACCGTTATGGGGCGCCAAGTGTAACCCCCTTCATTCCGTCCACAAAAGGAGGGAGAGTAGAGACACGGGGTGCAGGTGGGGAAGGAGGTGATGAAGGAGGGAGAGTAGAGACACGGGGTGCAGGTGGGGAAGGAGGTGATGAAGGAGGGAGAGTAGAGACACGGGGTGCAGGTGGGGAAGGAGGTGATGAAGGAGTTACTGCAACACAAATATGACAGTCAACCAATTCACACGTGAAGACGCAAAGAAGTCTTCAAGGAGAGATCAAGCAACATAACACCCACTTCATATGTACCGCACTTGACTCGCTCTGAAGCCAGTGTAACAGTTATCAGAACTTGAAACACTTGAAACAAAATAACGCATCATAATTGCACCCGATCCAATTCCCGGTCCACAGCTTCACCACATCCGACCTAAGATCGGTTTCACAGGTACCGCACTTGACTCGCTCTGAAGCCAGTGTAACAGTTATCAGAACTTGAAACACTTGAAGCAAAATAACGCATCATAATTGCACCCGATCCAATTCCCGGTACACAGCTTCACCACAACCTAACATCGATGAAAATCGTCCACCAAATATACCTGAACTAGCGCTAATAATTTCCGTTTCCAATAGTAATTCAGGGCCGTCAAAAATAGTAGTCCCAGTAGAGGCTAAAATAGATGTCCGTACCTACAAGTCTGGTGAACTAATTCAGGCCTACGCCGGCCAGTCGCTCGACAGGACTTGATCAGTTAACAAAAGAACTCACAACAACATCGCTCGCACGCACGCATGCCTTATTATTATTGTTCACTCGCTCGGTTTCGTTGTTGATTGCGTGGCTGTAAGAAGGCGGGGGTCGATGACTCAGTTTTATAACAGACATCAAACAGACCGACACGTCTTTGAACACCAATAGAAACTAGCAATTTGAGAAATGAGTGATATTAATAGGTTACTTGTGAGAGCTTTTGATGTGAAACCTGACACTTCGCTCAACCGGTCTAGACAGCAATTAGCCAATGTGTTATTCCCTGTGCGTCGATCCACCCCCATAATCTGGAAGTATTAAGTGTGCCCTGTGCTACATTCATGAAGGTATGCAAATACAAGTTGAAGAACATATACCGTAATCCTTGTTTAAAAATGATTTCTCTGTGCTATTTACCGCCATGTCATATCCTGTGTGTCTCGATCACCTCATTGTGGTGTTATGTAAAGCAATTTTTAATTGTTTGTATGTGCTAAATTGTCCATGGCAAATACCAGTAATCCTATGAACAACAACAAAAGTTATACCATTCTGTGGTTGTATCCCTAGGTAGACCAGTATTTTCATATTTTACTTTATAAGAAAAAGTGTCTTTTTTTTATGCATAACTTAGTAATTTGTTGATGGCAATGTTACGTTTTCTAATCCTGTGCACAATTGTGCTTTGACTAGATAGAGGCAATGTACTTGGAAAATATAGCATAAATATAATATAATGTTATTCAGCCAAACTTGTCAAATTACCGGTATATCTCAAACATAGCAGACAGTTATGTGCCAATCTGATTGAATAATATTGCTATAATATCTATTAATTTTTATGATTTAACTTTGTAGTTATTGTACAATGGGCCTATATAAGGCCATATGTATCAATAAAGTATCCTGTTCACATTACCTGCTTTGTTATTTTCTGATTTCACACATACTTAGCGATTGTATATTTATATGTAGCTTTGTAAGTTCATCAGGATGTTTGAATTTAAAGTGATAAAGTTATATACTAAAGAAATGTTGAATCTAAGAATTTGAATCATTTTGAAATTCAAATACACTTTCTTTAAAAAAATAAAATGCATGTGGTAGATGTATATTGACATAAACAATTTATGATGAATGCACTCTAAGTTTACTGAACGTTAAACCGTTTTATGTTCAAGAATCCCATATGTGCCGTTGGAAATATTATTGTTAATAATTCTCAATACATAAGTGAATATAGCCTAGCTGATTCTGAGCCACTGAATTTTCCATTTTTAGACCAATTATCTTCGTTTAAGTTTGCTGCCCTATAGTACCTACCAATATTGAAATCAATAGCCCATTTTGCCTAAATTGTCTTCATATCTTTTGAGTATCTATTGCTTTTTTATAACTGTGTGTCCTATATTTCTATCTATATTGTTTTCTTGAAACACTACGAACATTTGACCAGATTAGTCTCGAGTATAAAACGTCATTAAAATAATCTGTACTCAAACATTATATCAGTCCCGGTTAAACCATAATTTGTATGTCCCTGCCGTTTCACACACAGACGTTGTGACGTTATATATATGTATGTGTAGCATGACCTGTCCTGGTACAACGCGGCCAGAAGTGCCTGTGTGAGCGATAATAGGAATAATTGCACTAAAATTGACTCACGTGTCCCGTAAAGGCTCATCAAATTTATTATTAGCAGAATGGACACATTAGAAAAGAGACCAACACAAATCTGGTTATATTAAGTGTGCCCTGTCCTACATTCATGAAGGTATGCAAGTTATATATACAAGTTGAAGAAAATATAATCCTTGTTTGAGAATGATTTCTCTAGGCTATTTACTGCCATGTCATATACTGTGTGTCTCGATCACCTCATTATGGTGTTATGTAAAGTAATTAGGATAACGTTCAATACAAATTACAAACGTGTTCTGATGAGTAGGAAATCATCACTCAAGATGGCATGAAGGATCAGAAAGTTGATCGACAGTTATAATTATCAGTATTTAAAATCACTAGCCACAAACATTCCATTTGTCGTTTGGTTCTTCTGCCTTATAGAAGTCACCAGATAAAATGAACTTCTGTTACACAAAATCAACTTCTGTCTACAAAAGTGAATTTTGTCTCGACAGAATGCATTTTGTCTCGACAGAATGGATTTTGTCTCCACAAACTGCATTTTGTCTCCACAGAATGCATTTTGTCTCGACAGAATGCATTTTGTCTCGACAGAATGCATTTTGTCTCGACAGAATAACTTTTGTCTCCACAGAATAACTTTTGTCTCCACAGAATAACTTTTGTATGTACAGAATACATTTTGTGTCTACAAAATGGACTTTTGTGGACGAAATGAAGGGGGTTACACTTGGCGCCCCATAGACCGTAGCCCAGAGATTCGGGCGATAAAAGGGGTTTGAAATACTCAGCCGGCTTTCGCATCTTTAACACCTAAACAATACACACTTACCGTCGAAAACGATGAAAACTAATCCAGGAGCGCTGAGTTCTTAGATCCTATATTGTATATTGATACAACTGGCGAGCATACGCATTTGCCTTTGTCTGTAAACAAGCACTTGGAGTCAACAACGGACTCAAATCACGGTCCACAAATGTCAAATCACAACATGCCAGGACAGTAAGCTGGTACCGCCGCTCGGTCACAAGTAGGCATTTCAATCTTGCCCGATAGGTGCCGCTCCCTTCTCGCCTCACTGGTTCTCGGGTGCGGGGGTATCGGGGTGCTCTCCCGTCGCATGTCAAGATGGGGAAGATTCAGCTCTACTTATACGAATGGAATGCGTAATAGACCACTCCAGATACCCCTGGCGACGTCTATCGTAAAAAAATAAACACTGCGTGCTTCGGGTCAGAAAGTCGATTCCCGCAGGTGCCCGGCTTCAACGATACAGTGTGTCAGGGGTAGGTTGTCAGAGAAAAAACCCAAAAGATGCATTGGAAGATCCACGGGGGTCAGCCCCCCGCCCCCCTTCTTTTTCAAATTCCTGTTTCCGCCTCTGAGATGTCTCTACAATCTGTCCTTAAAGAATAATTACATTTCACTGGATTGAGAACACTTTAACAGTCCAGCATGTTAACGCCAGCGCGTTGTGGAGCTCTCCTGCGTGAAGGTAAATTTTGCCGAAACCATCACGCTTTCACGTCCGGACGCCGGGACGTCAGTGGGAAAACCATTGCATACATTCACGTCCCAACACGTTACAATTTTAAATGTGTATCGTATATTGTCCTTTGGACAAGCCGACAGGGGAAATGTGTGAGGCGTCGATCGTTTAGTATGGTTTGTTTGTGCTTAGCGTCCCCAAATTTGACCCCCGCTCGCATTCCCACACGGTGAGGCGCCTGGAAGCTAAAGAACATAACGATCATCCGACAGATCATGGAATTGTATGCCAAACACACGTAATTGTCCGTTGCCTATTTCATATTCCATCAGCTAATAAGAAAGTAACCGGTTCGTTGGCTAAAAAAAAGAGTTTTGCTGAGCACCCCCACCAGGCTCACAGGTTCCTGTTCTTCCGCCCCACGCCCAACCACCAGACTCCTGCACTCATCCCACCCACTGCCTCTACCCACACTCGCCACTCATACACTCCTGCACCCGCCCCCCCCCCACCCCCTGCACATCCACATCCACCGTGTATGGGTATGAGTGAGGGGTTGGGGGTTTTGGGGCGCAAGGGGCACGCGTCTCCCCTTTTAGACCCTAATGTATATCTGTGCCCTGTGTGGAACAAATTATTGTGTCCCCCTTCGCTTTCAAGAATTCCTCCACACGCACTAGCGGCAAAAATTTCATGGACTCGCGCGATATCTTAATTTTATTCTTTTGTAAAGTACAAAGCGGAAACAGGTGACACTCGCGCGATACCGTTTTACTCTTTTCGCGAAAATGAATAGCACTCGAGCGAATGTGTTTCGAGCTCCGGGCTATGGCTTCGGACTCAAGCTCCGGGCTATGGCTCCGGACTCAGGCTCCGGGCTATGGCTCCGGACTAAGGCTCTGGGCTATGGCCCCGGGCTCAGGTTCCGAGCTACGGCTACGGGCTCAGGCTCCGGGCTAGGGTTCTGGGATCAGGCTTCGGGCTATGGCTCCGGGCTTTGGGCTATGGATCCGATAGCTGGGATTCCCGACGCTAGACTATGGTTTCGAGCACCGGGCTATGGCTTCGGGCTATGGCTCCGGGCTCAGACTTCGGGCTATGGCTCTGGGCGACGGGCTATGACTCGATGCCGTGATATGGCCCCGGGATATGGCTTTGGGCGTCGGAATATGGCTCTCGATGCCGGGCTATAGCTCGGAGCCTTGGCTCCGGGTGTCAGGCTATGGCCCTTGGCGTCGGGCTATGGCTCTCGGTGTCGGGCTATGGCTCCAGGCTACGGCTCTCGGACCTCGCCCTCGCGTTCTTACGATTTCACCCTCGCGTTTTTTGCGTTCTTAGGATTTCGCCCTCGCGTTTTTTGCGATCTCGCCCTCGCGTTCTTGCGATCTGGCCCTCGCGTTTTTGCGACCTCGCCCTCGCGTTCTTGCGATCTCACCCTCGTGTTTTTTTGTGACTTCGCCCTCGCGATCGACGCCCAAAGCCATAGCCCGGAGTCATAGCCCGGCACCGAGAGCCATAGCCCGGAGCCATAGCCCGGCGCCGAGAGCCATAACCTGACACCAAGAGCCATAGCCCGGCACCGAGAGCCATAGCCCGGAGCCATAGCCCGGCGCCGAGAGCCATAACCTGACACCAAGAGCCATAGCCCGGCACCGAGGGCCATAGCCCGGAGCCATAGCCCGGCACCGAGAGCCATAGCCCGGCACCGAGAGCCATAGCCCCGAGCCTGAGCCCGGACCCATAGCCCGGAGCTAGAAACATATTCGCCCGTGCGTTACTCATTTTCGTTTTGAAGGAAGGAACTTTGAAGGAAGGAGGAAAGGATAAAACGGTATCGCGCGAGTGTTCTATTTCCGTTCTGCACTTTAAAAAAGGGTAAACGGTATCGCGCGAGTGTTACCTATTTTCGTTTTGCTCCTTTCAAAAAGGGCAAACGGTTTCTGATAACTTTTACCTGTTGTGCTTTTTCATGTTTCAAAACGGTAATGGGAAAAGGAATTGCCGAAACCTTTTTTTCCTTTACCCTTTTAAAATTTGGCTTTTAAAATGTTCAGAAGCAAAAGGAAAAACGAATAAACGGTATATCCCGGGATTGCCCATATGTATGTCCGTACATTTACATTACCGACCAGTTATTACAACATCTGGTCTGTCTGTATTATCTTCTCGTCAAACCGTTGCGATGTAGCTATCATTCTTGGGCCACAAAGCAGAGTTCGTCAATAGAAGGAAACCACTGATTTTACAGATATCAAAATGCCCCGGCTGTGTTTAAAATATTATAGTCTAAGTACTGCAAATGAAGTATAATTTACTTGTGTATGACAAGACGGCACTTCTTGTCACAAGGCCGAATATCGAGATGTGATTATGAGAACAACCATACAGCAACAATCTGGTTTTTGCAATGTCGTTTATTGACAACATAACCAAAACAGGTCACGTAGTGAGGCACATCATGGCAATATCCGAACCGCCATCTACAATACGCGCAACAAAAGTGTGGTCAGTCCGCCCACACAAATCATTAAACCAATACAAAAAAGCGGACGAGGAGGGAGGAGGCGGAAGTTGGAAAAAAATGACGTGGGGGGGGGGGGGGGGGGGGAGTACGCGCCTCCAGCGCTGCCCTTAAATTAATAAGCGAACAAGACTATACCTCAAAATACAACGAATTGTACCCGAAAGAGACAACGCAGCGGGGCTATATGCATTGATGGATGGAAGTAGATTTATATCACGATTATATTAACAATGAGTACAAAATATGTACTAAATGGTACTAATAAGTCGGCACCAACCTAGGTGTTAGCTTCCCAAAATGTTGCGCCGAAAACAAATATACAGTCAAATGATTGCCCATAACCAGAAAACGCAGTCCCACCACAACATACATGCCAGAGACCAATAAATATTATAAGCTTGTAAATATCGACCCTAGCAAAAAGATCGGCTGGAAAGACACATCAATCACAGTCCGCAAACACAAGATTTCTGTCCCAGGTGGGTCATCACGTGATTCGTCAGTTCGCCCTTTACGACAGAAGCACCACACGCTTTGCACACAATTTGATCTCTCCCGTGTGGGTCCTCAGGTGAATCGTTAGCGTGCACTTTAGTGCGCAAAGTCGCAGAATAAACTTTGCCCACACATGGGTTTTCTTGCCTGAAACTGGACCATACCTCTCTCCACCATTCGAACGATAGTCCAAATTTTCTGATATATACATTGTGCGAAACTACGAAATACTGCTACTTATTACAGAGCGCAATACGATAGAACGATCCTAGAATAGAAATAATACCAACTCATCTTGCCAAAATGCCCAGTGTGAACATAACGACGTCGCAAGCGTCAGCTCTCTCAGCTCAGCTCTCTCTCAGCTCAAATATTTTGGTGTTATCTTACCATATTTCCACATTATTGGCAAGGCATGTATAAAATTAATGAGCATATCTAACTTACATTCAGATTACGTAACTTTTCCGTTACATAGGTGACACTATTTCATATTAAATGTCTACAAAATACGTTGTCAGGCGATGACGCCATCTTGACATCTCGCAAAGACCAGAATGCATTGCACATGCAGTGGCGCTTTACGGTGGCAAAATTGGAACTACGATTAGCGAAGTGGTCTATAGAGAAAAAAAGTATCTAACCCGTTGTATAAAGCCATAATACAATTGTTAAATCCAGTGCGCATTTTTGAGTCAGCCTTTGAATAAGCAATGCCTTGAAAGTCGCAGGATACACGTGTATGTCTTTTTCGACAAGTCAGGTAGTCATTGCAGTATTTTATTGTTTTGCGTTCTCAAATAATCGTTGCGATACTGTATTGGGCCAAACCGAGAAGAACACAGTAAGTAAACACATGGTTAGTCTCCCTTGTGGGTCCTCGAGTGAATTGTTAGCTTGCTCTTCTGTGAGAAGGACACAGAACACACTGTGCACACAAATTGTTTCTCTCCCGTGTGGGTCCTGACGTGAGTCTTTAGATGGGCATTCTGAGAGAAAGACGCACAACACACTGTGCACACAAATGGTCTCTCTCCAGTGTGGATCGTCACGTGAGACCTTAGCCCGCTCTTGTGTGCGAAAGACGCAGAACACACTGTGCACACAAATGGTTTCTCTCCCGTGTGGGTCCTCGCGTGAGCCTTTAGGTTGGAATTCTGAGAGAAAGACGCACAACACACTGTGCACACAAATCGTTTCTCTCCCGTGTGGATCGTCACGTGAGACCTTAGCCCGCTCTTGTGTGCGAAAGACGCAGAACACACTGTGCACACAAATGGTTTCTCTCCCGTGTGGGTCCTCGCGTGAGCCTTTAGGTTGGAATTCTGAGAGAAAGACGCACAACACACTGTGCACACAAATCGTTTCGCTCCGGTGTGGGTCGTCTCCTTTCCTCCGAGAGCTTTACTGATCTACTTCATATTCTGCAACACACACAGGCAAAAAACTGAAATGCAAAGCATGGAGTCTCACGAGAACACTTGAGTGAAATTACATAATTACATTACATAAATCAGTCATATACATATACATATATAGAATACAGACATGTTCTTAATGTAGAAAAAGTAACTGATATAATACTGATCTCTCCTTCAATAAAAATGTCTCACCCACCACTTAACAACATGGGTACATGTGGGTTGGTTGTATATTCAGGACGCTTTAACCATACTGGAGTGGAGCCATGTCCAGGGGGGCAACCCCCTACTCTTTACTAAGAAAAACATGGGATCTTTATCCTGCAACCACACAGACATGGCCACAGCAGGGCTCGAACCATCGTTCCACGTGCCGTTGGGCTCCCAGGTGGCCAGAGCACTCAATATGCGAGCGCTCTTACCCACTGAGCTATCGCGCCGGCCCCGAGCACAGGTTGGAGAAAAGGGAGACGCTGAAGCTTATTTTGTAACTGGAATCAGAGTAATTTGAGATCACATTTGGACAAAATAGGGTCATGAAGCGAAACAATTAAAGTAGAAGTTAATAGCCACCCGCTTGTCGATAGCTACGCTAGCTGAATAAACCATGTTTCCCACGTCCTACATCGTCGTGCATGGTTGGCATGTAGCATCAAGAGGAACTGGTAAAGTAGATCAAAAACTGCGAAAAATTACAGTCTTGGATTATACTCGCATGCTGTATCCTACCGGTTTCCCGTTTCGTGTTTCGCCTGCCAAACGACGTAAGTTGCTGTGCTAGACGGCAGCGCGTAACTGTAGAGGTATTACCATCCCGCTATGCACCGCGTCCATATTTTGCCCCACTCTCCCTACATCTGATTGTCATGTTTTGAAGAAAACAGGTTGAAAGGTTGAAACAGGCTATTTTTATACCAATTTTGAGTGACTTGTTATGGTTTTCTTTAACCGTTGAGAACAATAAGTTGCCCTATACTCTGAAATAGTACCGAAATTGTCCTTCGTTGAATAAATATAGCTAAACATGTACCGGTAATACAAAATGAAATGTGGAATAGAAAAAAATACTCCAAAATACGTCATTTTATAACCACTATATCACATACCATAGTACGTAATATCATGGTATATGGTACTTACCAGTAATTACTTTGTTAATGGTAATGGTAAATATCATATACTATCGTATTACCATGGCATGTCATACAGCGTTTATTAAACTATACTTTTGTACTGTACTGTGGTATCCTGATGATATGATGCTAATGCACTATGTGACATATTTTTTTTTTAAATTAACAGTTTCATATAATATTAAAATATTGATCGAAAGTACGTTCTTGTATAAAAACAGCAACGGTAGTCCTTATGTAAATTGACATCTGACAAGTTTTTGAACAGTACGTTAGACTCCATATTTCATCGAATAAATACACAATAAAGTGGACAAAAATGTGTAGGTTTGGACAGATAAAACTAAAGTGTCTTTCAGGGGTTATCTCTAGCCACACCATCATCCAAGGTTTCTTTTGTCTATATTCCACGCATGCCAGACTGCCAAATGGAGTCTCTTTGCCTTAGCTTCAAGTATAAGCACAGATTTTGTTTTACCTTAGTGGTAAACATCATAAGTTATTGTGCTTTGCGAGGCTTTGCTATCAGGTCAAGGACGACACTTAAAAGGCAGTACGTACCTCGAAGAAGGTTCGGCCCTAAATCGAGGGTCGAGCGACCCGGAAACGAAATATGGTACCAGCGTTTGAATAAAAACCGGTTATGAATCGACCATGTGTGGGTTTCACAAGATTTATGGACATGGCGGCAATCTCATTACGGTTCAACTGGGAATTCCTGGTCTATGATGTCATAGCCTCCTTTTCAGTGCAGGATAGTCCCAGTGGTGCATCCCGCGGTCTATTTAGTTTTGTAAACAAAGATGGACAAAGAGAAAAGACATCACGACAGTTTCCAAGAAAAGTCTTACTGTTTCCTTTTGGAGCAACTGGCCAACATGAATGATAAGTATTATAACTAAACAATATATGGAACCTGTCTGAGCGGAATTTTTTGAAGATTCTATGGCAGCTGTCCGAGTTATGGAGTGAAACGAGGGCCCGGGTGGAGCACTTGTCGAAATGCCGAAAAAAGTATTACCTACCAATAAGTCTGGACCATGAATATTTAAGATTCATGTGCAGACCGCTTGTATCGCCCATGCAAAATGATGAGCTATCGGTACGTAATATGGTTTTCGGTCTTTCGATACGTAGCCATCATGGAGTCATTTCGGCGATGTCTTTCGATCTGTTGACCGAAACTTCCGTTTGATGAGAAATATATGCGGACTATAATTCCAATGATATGCCGTGGAGTTAAATAGAGATACAAGCATTTCGAAAAGGTACTTTTAGGCAAATTGCGTTAACAACTTTTCTCCGTATCAGCGACGAATTGTTGGCGACAGTGTTGTTACATCTGTCTAATCAAAACCCTTACCTTGGTGTATGGGTTTTGATGTCAAAGCTAGTAAATGATGTAATTCTGTGCTGTGGGAGGTTGTAACTGTAAGATAAGACCCTTGTCAAATTGGGAACAAATCAGCATATGTTCGATATGATATAAATAGGTATTTGTGACAGTTATTAGAGTTAAGTCGGTACTGTGTTCAACTTCAACTGCATGACGTCAAGGCACGATGCATAACAATTTACTAACCTCATTAGGCGTAGGCATTTAATTAGATAGGGTTTCTCTAAGCTACTGATCGAGTCTTAATTGTAAATTGCCTTTATTATTCAAATCCAGCTACAGAGCACAGTGAAAAAATATCGATACAGTGGGTCATAGAGGAGAGTGTCGGTGGGGGTCAGCATGTGAATTAATTTGGAAAGCAGATGATAAACCAGATCTTGAACTGGCTACAGCTTGCAGACCATATCTCTATACAGACGCCTTTCTACAGATATATGCATGTATAATTTCAAACATGAAATTTTGCCATGTCAGGAATTTATGAAAGTTTCCTGATATTGGTATACTACCAGGAAGAGTACTTTTTTACTGCGAATTACAGTCACTACAGAGGGTGGATATATAATAATATAAAGTTGCAGATCAGCTTATGAGTTTCTACAGTATTCAAGATGCAACAGCCATTTAAATACCTGTGTTAGATTAATAATTGTGTCAGGTATAAAACAACTTATGTTGCATATGAAAGTATCCCTTCAAAAAGGTATGATATACCTTAAACTATATTATGATCTCCCACTATCTATATGCCTTTATTAATTATATGTAACCATCAGCCAATGAGTTACTTTTAATGCGTGGTTGGTTATCAAAGTGTAACCGTCTTGTTACCTTCATTGAATGATTTTTTTTTTTTTTTTTTTTTTAATTATTATTTCAACATAAAAGTGCGGTACATAGGTACATCAAGTCCAATTGACTTATTCACAACAACAATAAAACATGATGAAGAAAGAAAAGACATTGTTTACGTCAATGCAATATTTAGTTTCTCAAGCCAGTTACATATATTTTTAATTTTTGTTACCCTGGTTACCCTGAATATGTTAATTTTTTGTGTTAATTCAGCCAGAAATAATTTATTGATATCGGAGTGAACACACCTTCATTGAATGATGTGATATTACGATGACCATCGACACTTGTTTGGGGGAGTGCCGTCCGCGACCTGGTTAGAAGTAGCAGTGCCGCGAAAAAGTTCCATGGTTTCCCAGGATAGACATGTTTGCCACATCACATGCCATATCAGGTTGCTGACTACACAGTTCCATGGTTTCCCAGGACAGACATGTTTGCCGCATCACATGCCATATCAGGTTGCTGAATACACAGTTCCATGGTTTCCCAGGACAGACATGTTTGCCACATCACATGCCATATCAGGTTGCTGAATACACAGTTCCATGGTTTCCCAGGATAGACATGTTTGCCACATCACATGCCATATCAGGTTGCTGACTACACAGTTCCATGGTTTCCCAGGACAGACATGTTTGCCGCATCACATGCCATATCAGGTTGCTGAATACACAGTTCCATGGTTTCCCAGGACAGACATGTTTGCCACATCACATGCCATATCAGGTTGCTGAATACACAGTTCCATGGTTTCCCAGGATAGACATGTTTGCCGCATCACATGCCATATCAGGTTGCTGAATACACAGTTCCATGGTTTCCCAGGATAGACATGTTTGCCACATCACATGCCATATCAGGTTGCTGAATACACAGTTCCATGGTTTCCCAGGACAGACATGTTTGCCACATCACATGCCATATCAGGTTGCTGAATACACAGTTCCATGGTTTCCCAGGATAGACATGTTTGCCACATCACATGCCATATCAGGTTGCTGAATACACAGTTCCATGGTTTCCCAGGATAGACATGTTTGCCGCATCACATGCCATATCAGGTTGCTGAATACACAGTTCCATGGTTTCCCAGGACAGACATGTTTGCCACATCACATGCCATATCAGGTTGCTGAATACACAGTTCCATGGTTTCCCAGGATAGACATGTTTGCCACATCACATGCCATATCAGGTTGCTGACTACACAGTTCCATGGTTTCCCAGGACAGACATGTTTGCCGCATCACATGCCATATCAGGTTGCTGAATACACAGTTCCATGGTTTCCCAGGATAGACATGTTTGCCACATCACATGCCATATCAGGTTGCTGAATACACAGTTCCATGGTTTCCCAGGATAGACATGTTTGCCACATCACATGCCATATCAGGTTGCTGAATACACAGTTCCATGGTTTCCCAGGATAGACATGTTTGCCACATCACATGCCATATCAGGTTGCTGAATACACAGTTCCATGGTTTCCCAGGATAGACATGTTTGCCACATCACATGCCATATCAGGTTGCTGAATACACAGTTCCATGGTTTCCCAGGATAGACATGTTTGCCACATCACATGCCATATCAGGTTGCTGAATACACAGTTCCATGGTTTCCCAGGATAGACATGTTTGCCACATCACATGCCATATCAGGTTGCTGACTACACAGTTCCATGGTTTCCCAGGACAGACATGTTTGCCGCATCACATGCCATATCAGGTTGCTGAATACACAGTTCCATGGTTTCCCAGGATAGACATGTTTGCCACATCACATGCCATATCAGGTTGCTGAATACACAGTTCCATGGTTTCCCAGGATAGACATGTTTGCCACATCACATGCCATATCAGGTTGCTGAATACACAGTTCCATGGTTTCCCAGGATAGACATGTTTGCCACATCACATGCCATATCAGGTTGCTGAATACACAGTTCCATGGTTTCCCAGGATAGACATGTTTGCCACATCACATGCCATATCAGGTTGCTGAATACACAGTTCCATGGTTTCCCAGGATAGACATGTTTGCCACATCACATGCCATCTCACGTTTCCCAGGATAGACATGTTTGCCACATCACATGCCATCTCAGGTTTCCCAGGATAGACATGTTTGCCACACCACATGCCATCTCAGGTTGCTGAATAGACAGAATAAAGTTATCGAGTTTTCTTCAAATTGTGATATATTTATATCGCCTGGACTTAGATTTGGCGGGAAAAACTCGACAAGCAGCTTTAAGATTTTATGTCAGAATAACAAGCGAAAAAGAAATTGTATTTAACCTAGCGTGATAATTGACGACCAGCCAGGTTATCTGTCTAGCAATGCTACCAAAGCCGATGATACTCGTGTTTAAATATTGTTACGACCGTAACTTGTCAGGATGTCCGCAATTTATATATTTTAAACGGAAATGAAATAAGATAATAAAAACTATTGACAAAGATAATCTCAGTTTCCCACCATTGGTGGCATTTATTCAACTGTCTATCTAAAACTCAAATAAAAGTAAAAGGCAGGTACAATGTCAATGAGCAGATACTAGAGGGTACATTAGATACAGGTGGAGTGGTGGGTGAAAAGGGGGCCCGAAGAATAGGGGTGTAAAAGAAAAGAAAGTACAAGGTTTAAGTAGGTGGAAATCCACCCAACCTTTCAGGGGGGGGGGCGGGGGTTGAGAGGCCGGGAGGCATTAACTGAGTCTGTCATCGTATTGGTCATCGACATCGTATCACCGGGTCATCGGTCCGCGCATCAGCACATCATCTGGGTCATCGTCATCTTGGTTTAACAAGACAGAAGTGGGGGACAGTGGATGCCGATGGGCACTAAGCGACTGAGAGACGAAGTAAACCATCCTACGACTGAGCTGTGAATGCCTAAAATCCCAGCCGGCGTCTCCTCTTACACCCCCTCTCACCGGAAGACGCACACTGAAATAATACACATCTCTCTCTTCTCGTTTCTTTTTAATTTAAGAGTCTAAAGTATGCAAGGCCAGTTGCTGGATTACATAAAAACATTAACGAAATCTTAGACAAAGTCAACAATACCAGAAACGTGTGCCTTAAACATAAATGTTGTTTTTGATGGCAGCGAGGTTACAAAACGCTGGTAATTAGCATAATAGCCAAAACGAGGCTGAGCACGAAGAACAACAAACATCCCCCAAAACGTTACAAATCGTACCGTCCCAAATAAAAATTGATACTTTAAGGTAAGCCACCCATAATGAACCTCGGCGATTTTGAGCAGACCTCGGTAAACATCGGCAAACATCGGCGGGCTGTAGCCCTGATATTTTAAGTCTTAATGAAACAAAGCACGAATAAAAACCCAGCAAAAGAAGTGGTGACATATTAGGTAAAATAAATAGAACATCGTATAATGAGCTTCGACGATTTAGAGAAGACCTCGGTAAACATCGACAAACATCGGCGCTAACTCGTTACGTCATTCACAGGGAATCCCCAATTTGTGACGTCATTCACAGGGTATTTCCCCGAAAATGGTTCTTCGTGATAAATTCCGAATATTCAAGAAAAAAAACATGGAGAAAACGTGTAAACAGTTCAGAAACATTCATGTAGATCATAAATATATCGGAGACCATTATATATAACCAGATTTATTAAAATGTGAGCACAAGGCGTAAATTACTGATAATTGGTGTTAAATAAGCTGCTCCAAAAAATATTTCTGAAATAACATTTTCAAGTTTAAGGACGTGTTTCTCGGGAAATTTTCACGGCTACCTATATTTGTCTTTATTTCTATTACAAGAACTATGTTTTTAGAAGTTTTTAAACGTGGTTTGGTGTCAAGATTTTCATTTTTGATGAAATTATAGTCAATTTTGTGTAGGTGGTGATTTCGAATTTTGGCAAAAACGGTCTTGTTTTTGCATAACTGCACTTTATTATTACCATTCTGTTATTTTTTGTGGCTAATATTTACATTGTTGAATATCATTCCTGTATTGCACTAAGTTTAAGCTTTCCAAAGAGCTATTACTTATGATAATGACTTAATATTGAGCTGAATTGTAGCAAAATTACATATTCGTGGTAGGTGTCAAGTTTTGGTCATTTTGTGATATGGGGGTATACTTGGAAAATGGAGAATATTATTTCAACGGGACGGTAAAGTATCCTAACAATTCACCAGAAGGTGTGTAATTGGGTATACTTTCATAAAATAATCACAAATACAGAGTTCTTTTACCTTGCTATTATGGGTGGCTTACCTTAAACAAACTGCAGAAAGTGACAATATGGCCTGATACACGGCAGGTAAACAGTTTAGTTGAGGTTGACAGCAAAACAAAAAGGGATAATTTTACTAAAATACCCGTAATTTCCCCGGGTACCAAAATGGGAGGCGTCACAGTATATTCTTAATTGTCACTAACTTCAGGCCCAATCGCTTGGATTCTGCAGAGCATTACTCAAACTGCAATAAACCAGTAGACTACGCGCAAACTGGTGTCATCATTTTGGTGGGTTATATCTCTATAAAGAGCGTTAGTCCTGAGGGCTCAAATGCGGTGATTTACTCACTTGCAGAAAATGACCGAACGAAAAGTGTTTGATGCCGTACGTATTGACCGGTGGTTCGTAATGGCGTTGGTCTCGGATTTGTTGTGGGTGCACTTGATTGAAAAGATTGAATTGTACGCTAATTAACATTGTTTTGGCAATGAAAAGTGACTGCAAAGATGAAATGAAGGCCTAGCTAAGGACGATCCCCGTGTTGGGCTGGTGTTTCAAGCGCCTGTGCACTGGCTGCAGCCCAGAGATTCGGGCGATAAAAGAGGTTCGAAATACTCAGCGAGCTTTCGCATCTTTTAAACTTAGCGCAAGTGCCCCCAGTCAAGCCCGCTTCTCTAGGGGCACAACGGCAACAATGTTAAAATCATTCGACGTTAGTAGGGAATCGACTGTAGCTTTTATTATCATGTGTGCTCGAACAATCATAGTGTTTACGTATTCTATATACCTTGTTCTATCATCTGACATCAATAAAGTGTGTCGACACTAGGTTGTTTCGGTAATATTTTTGCGAAGAAATGTTGGAGCACACAACTGTTCCCGACCAGCCGTCCGCCATATTTGCGTTTGGCGGATGCCGGTACCTGTGAATGTGACTTGGTTCCTCCTCCCCGTTAGTATATGACTCTCCGCTAGAGGGCCTTGTCAGTCGCTCACTTTGAACTTTAGGACAACAGCAGCGCCCTCTTTCACAGGTCATTAACTGTTACAAAGTTTGGGACCCAGGCTACTAATGGTTCAAATGGTGGCGGGTTTCGCCAGGTGGCGCTGCATACGCATGGCGGTTGGTAGGGAAAAGTCGGATGCTCCAACATTTGTTCGCGCAAATATGACTGCAACAATCTGGTGTTGACACACTTTCTTGATGTCAGAAGATAGAACAAGGTATATAGAATACGTAAGCACTATTATTGTACGCGCCCACATTATAATAAAAGCTACAGTCGATTCCCTACTAACGTCGAAGGATTTTAACATTGTTACCGTTGTGCCCCTAGGGCTTGTCTGGGGGCACTTGCGCCAACTTTTAAACCTAAACAATACACACTTACCATCGAAAGCGATGAAAACTAAATCCAGGAGTCCTGAAGTCTTAGATCCTATTTAGTTTCTTGGTACAACTGGCGAGCTTACGCTTTATCTGTACACAAGCACTTGGCGAAGCAGTCAACAACGGACTCAAATCATACGATGCAGGACAGTAAAAGCACGGCCGCTCGCTTGGCTGGTGCCTGGCCCTACGCATGCCCGGCACAAGGCACGGCAGCAAGGGTAGATGACATACTTTACTGCTTCCTGGTTGGCTCACGGGTGTCAACTTCAGTTCTAAAAATAACCAAGGAATCACCTGTTCGTTTACTGATTCCAAGTTTATATAGTGGCTGGGTAGTGGGTACAGCGAAGAGTATTTCATATTAAAGCACCACTTTTCCTTTCTCCTGACACTCCCTCCCCCCCACCCTCATGCGCTATACCGCCATCCCTGCACCCACTCACAGTCTTCTCTCTTCGGCCTCACTTAATGACATCCCACACCGCACGCCGAGTTTACTGTCGTTCAACCGTTGATCTTGTCCCAATGAGTTCAAAACAACTCGTCCGTACTTCCTGTCAATCATATGGGTGCATTGTAGCTCTTATCTCATGAACAAGGGGCGAGTCCCATTCTGCCGGGAAAGGGAGAGTGTACGTGGTTCCTGGTATGGTTGCTATACGGCAAAACATAGATACATTTACAGATGGAACCTGCTCAATTTATTTTCACTTTGCATTAAAGTGCTAGAATTTTAAGTGATGCATTTGAAACATTGGAAAGGAAAGAAGACGAAAATTATCGTAAAATAAGTTGACGGCGCCGCCCCTACCGAAAATGTCCCAAGTAACAATGGACTGCCTCTATCTCCAAGAGCACCCACAAGGTGGCAGCACTTCACTAATCGAGTACCCCAGTGCTGGTTCCGCCCAAATGTAGGGCCCCTGAGGGGGGTAGTCATGTCGCGTGTCGATTTTAAGAAAAGGTCCATGTCGCGTGTCGATTTTAAGAAAAGTTCTATGTCGCGTGTCGCTAAGTCTTATGTCGCATGTCGATTCTAAGACAGCCCCAATGTCGCGTTGTCGATTTTAAAAATCGTCCGTGTCGCCGTGTCGAAAAAGCCCCTCTGGGGCCCTAAATGTTATAAATGTCAATACGGCAGCAATATAAGTATTTACAAGCAGGTATAATATAGGCATTGCCAGATCGATTGAGTTAAACATAGAATTCAAATTAAACTGCCACCGCTTCCTCCGCGCTCTTCCGAACTGTTTGATTACCGACGTCATAATCACCGGGTAATATATACCCGCGAGAGGAAATAGTTTTCACAGTCAGCACCAAATTATTCTGTTTAAGAACACATTCCATCAAATGAAGGTGGGATTTTATTATTCAAACGCTTATATTTCTGGTTGGTTCTGGTTGTTGGCCCCCCCCCCCCCTTTTTCAAATTCATGGATCTGCCCCTGAGATGTCTGTATAAACTTTTCGTGAAGAACACTGCAATCACATCTTATATTTCATTAGATTAAGAACAGTTTACCAGCCATGTCTGTCGAATCCCCGTGGTTTGGCAATCATTGTTTTGCTACGAAGGGCGCAGTGAAACTCATTACATTCGCCGCTTGGCATTTACGCCAGCTGTATTATAGGCTTATATGCCTCAAACTCATTCTTATCATGGTATCCGTTGATAGTCAGGAGTTGATCTATACGAAGTGCGTTTTATTTTTCTTTGAAAACACTCTGTTAACCACCTATTCTGATACAATATGGAGAATTGTACCGCTATAAATCAGTACTCACCTTTTGCGAGACCCAATAAGTTCCTCCCCCCGCGCTTAAACCCGAACTGCAAGGGGGACACGACCTCATTTGCGGGGGTGGGGGGTGGGGGAGGGCGCAACATTTTTATGTTACACTGGCGGACACAGAATACATCGGTGAAAGGTTTCCCAAACTTCGCTAGGTGTATCATGGGCATTACTGAAAATGTTGTTCTAGCGCTTAAGAAACCGTCTCGACAATTAAAATCTCTCCCGCCAAAACTAAGCCCAGGCGAAATTTATACCAAAACTTGCAGAAAACCTGATAAACATCGCCGTTTCGGCCTTGTTGTGGCAAACGTGTCTATCCCGGGACACCACGGAACTCGTCACGGCACTGCTATTTATAACAAAGCATCGCGAAACACAAACTATGACACAAACACAAACTATGAAGTTTACCACTAAAATAAAAACTTGTGGTAAATTGAGATCACGGGTCAAAGCTAAGAGACTCCAGTCACCGGGTGTGTGGCCGACACACAGTCCGTTGACACACTTTTTAAAGTTGTTCACACCGATGAAAAAGCCTCTGGAGCACTTTTAAACCCCGATAAAACAGAATGTTTATGGCTGGGCCCATACAGAGGCAGAGAAGACCGCCCCCTGAACCTTAAGTGGTCCTCTAAATTAGTTAAGATTCTGGGTTTCCATATAGGCGGGGAGGACTTGGACCACCAAAACTGGGATCCCCTAATCCAACGATTTAAGAACACCCTTAATATGTGGAGGACGCGAGACCTTACTTTACAAGGCCGCATTACAGTTATTAACAGCCTAGCCAGCGCGGGCATTTGGTATTTTTCGTATGTAATTCCTTTGCACCCATGGGCCCTTAAGCTCTTAGAGCAGGCCATGCTGGATTTTCTTTGGAAAGGAGGGAACACCCGATAGCTAAAAGTACCTTGCACTTACCATTAGATCAGGGAGGGTTAAACCTGGTCAACATTAAATCTAAGATTACGGCACAGAGGGTAATGTGGGCTTATAGAATGCTACAATATATGAGGGACTCCCCCATGGTTGCTTTATTCCAACACTTCTTGGGAAAGTACCGGGACTGTAATTTAGGGGTCTATTTACTAAAACTATGCTTCTTCCCATTTAGAGAAAAACGTTACACAATTACCCACCGTTTACGTTGAATGTTCACAGGCATGGAAAGTTGCGAAGGTTACCCCCTACCCAAGCATGGAAACCTCCCAGGGCGTCACTGACCAACCCCTGTTTCTTAATCCAGAAATCACTACTGGAACGAACGTTTTATTCTACCCCACTTTTCTGAAACACAACATTACCCGCGTCCTACACGACGACCTCCTTTTCAGCCCCTCCGTTACAACAAGGGAGATTTACCAATGTGTTCTCGGTGCCATCCCACAACCCATCCTAATAGCGAGGTGGGAAGCAGCCCTTAGCCGCCACTTAGACGCAAACACATTTTTCTCCCGTTTATCATAAATCCTTGGACCGGAAGCTGTCCGACTTCCAATTCCAATTTAAATTTATTCACCAAGTCTTAGCGACGGAAAAATATTTACACCAGAGCCGCATTTTCGATTCACCCGATTGCAGACTGTGTCCAGGCCAAACCGGCAACCCCGTGCATATTTTCTCCACTTGTAGAGTGATCCAAGGAATCGTTAATAAATTTACCCCTTTATTTGTAGGTCTGACCGGCTTTAAGAAACCGCTCGCCAAATTTAACCTTTTCTTCGGTTACACCAAGGCACGTGCAGATACCCCGGTACACGTCCTTAATTTCGTTCTTATTTCCCTGAAATATGCTGTCTGGCTCAGCAGACAGAGCTCTTTGGAAGGGAATCGCCTTCCAGCACAGACGATATTTAACAATAATTTAAGGTCCCGCTTTAAGGAAGAACATCCGCTGGCCCACTTATTTTCTCCCATCAGACGCCCCCTTTTCAGAGACACCTGGACCCAGGGCGGAATACTATGTCAAGTCGACGATGGTTTTAATCTCACGCATATCCTGCGTGTTTAGCTATTCACTTTCATTGCATTTATTATACCATCTATAGAAGGCTAGAGGCATATAAGTCTCCAAGGCCGTGACCGGCGTTACGTTTTTATGTCTTCGCCCCTACATATACCAACCGTTCTACACATAAAAACGGCAGTACGAAAGTCCTCTAAAGGCCAACAGTGTTACCAACTCACCGCCACCTGACCAACTCGCAAGCCGTTTATACGCGCCCACAAGGACTGTCATCTGGCCTTATCACTATTAACCCGCGAAGTCCCTATAAGGGCAATCTCTTTATAAACGTCAAAGAGATCCATTTATGCCCACAAGGGTTGCCTTCTACCCCCCGTTACAAGTCCCTTAAAGGGCAAGCTCCCTATTTTTTACAGCGCGCATCGCTGCTTGCCCACAAGGGCTGTTATTGGTCCCCCACAACCCACACGAGCCCCGTAACACAGGCACATTTAGCCGCCCATTGCTTTGTTCACACAAGTTCTTTAAAGGCCAAACACTATAATAGAAGCCTGATTTTTCTTCCTTTTCCAGTCCTAGAACCTTCTAAGCCACAGTAGGCCCACATGGCCACCTCGAAATTGCCTTTCAGGGCTTCTGGCACCTAGGTGTCTGCCAAAACTCACCCACGTCATGATTTACCTCGAAAATACGGGCTTCATCTTTCAAAACCTTGTAGGCCCCCAAGGTCACCCGAAACCATGTCGTTTTCAGGGCTCATTCCCTCACTGGCACTAAGCCAAAAGCTTACCAAGGCATTTATATAATCGAGTTTAGACGGCTAAACACGGCTTCGACCATGTACCTTACCGCCTTAACCGGCATTCTTATTCTCGATGTTTATATCCTACGCTTATGCGGCCGGACTCTGCTTTGTTCATGTATGCGGCCGGACCGGAACTTGTTCATGTATGCGGCCGGACCGGAACTTGTTCATGTATGCGGCCGGACCTGAACTTGTTCATGTATGCGGCCGGACCGGAACTTGTTCATGTATGCGGCCGGACCTGAACTTGTTCATGTATGCGGCCGGACCTGAACTTGTTCATGTATGCGGCCGGACCGGAACTTGTTCATGTATGCGGCCGGACCGGAACTTGTTCATGTATGCGGCCGGACCGGAACTTGTTCATGTATGCGGCCGGACCGGAACTTGTTCATGTATGCGGCCGGACCTGAACTTGTTCATGTATGCGGCCGGACCTGTCCTTGTTTATATATCCTGCGGTCTGAATCGCCACTTTTATTCCTAGGTATAGTCCATACCTATACGGCCGCACCTGGCCTGGTTTATGTATACTGCATCGCCTTTTTACTCTAATGTATAGCCTACGTCTATACGGCCGCACCTGGCCTTGTTTATGTACTTTGTTGTCTGTATAGTATTTCATCTCTATGTATAGCATCTGCCTATACGGCCGTACGTGGCTCTGGTTATGTCAAATCAGTTTACCTTGCTTTTAATGTTTGATTTTATCGGCATAATAAAAGACAAAAAAAGAGACTCCAGTCTGGAAATGCGTGGCATATAGACGAAATAAATCTTGAATGATTAAGAACTGATTGTTATTTGTATTTTGACCTCTTTAGTTTTGGCGGGAAAGGCTCGAATTACGATACCACTGACCTGTGGTCTAAATGAGAGTACACATTATATAACACTAACTTATATTTAATTGCATTAATTTTGAAGATTTAATTCATCATTATCGGAGTCCATAACTAATTCATCTGCGGAGGCTTTTCTGCCTGGCAGCCGGGCAATCCTAAGCAGAGACGGGAGTTCACCACTGTCTTTCACATGCTGAATGTTATATCGCCTAAAAACGCCAGGCGTGACCTCGTGTTTTTTTAAGGGTCGGTCGCCTCGTTGGAGAGTCGGTCGCAAAATAGTTTTTAACTTTTGGGTCGGCACCGTCAAATTCAGTCGATCGGGACAGGAAAAACATACAATTTAATTACAACGCTCTTGCATATCTTCTGTTGTGTGAGGCGCTGACACTTGTAATGTAGTTGTATATACGCTTATTTTACGACAACGAGGAAAACCAACAATTCTATCCATATTACGACCATAGCTAACAAAAGACATATGCAAAGGAAAAATGCAGGTCGGATAATATTACCAGGATATTTATCCCTACTCACACATAAAAGAAGACACATATATCTATATAAATTATATATACTTAATATATATATATTCAACGTCACATGAGATCCCTGCGTCTCTACATTGGACTCATTTACGATTGTCACGCGACTAACGGGACGCTGATTATCAATATTGCCAAGATCACAAGACATTTGTTATTTAAAGTTCATCCACATTGGGGCTAAACAACTACAATCGCCCGCATCTATGAATTAATAACCATGGCGAAAGGGAAACGGTCAATGTTACGATGTCACGCTGATATCGAGTGCGTTATGACTGTTATGAATACATGTGTGAATGTCTTGTATGCATGACGTTATGAATGATCCGCTACCGGTATAGTCGCTAGGTGGCGTTTACCATTGGCTCATCGAGCATGACGTGAAATAAACCCCGGCCTCAAGTCACTTGACAGCCGACAACCTGAACAGACGTCTCTAGTTATTTGTGGTTATATCACATATAGAAACAGTCAAGACACACGGGTACAACAGTTTGCATTATATATTCTCCCAATTCAGGAAAATCATCGCTACGAAATATATAACCAGACTATAGCGGTATGATATTCAGGAAAACACATACAATATGTGAATGGATATATAGGAATATGATGATATACAGGCGGTCTTGGGGCTCAAATCTCGGTAGCTAGAATAGTTTCTCCTTACACACAAATTACCCTCGGCTAATTCGCTAATGGTTCAGTCTCATGTTCCAGAGTGTTTCTCAAGATCAACTCATATATATTCATAGCGCGCCCAACAGACATGGCGTCCGGTGTGTTAAATGATCACGGAGTCAGGAAGTCGGCACTAGATCGCTGATCAATTTGCCCTGAGTGCGAATCCGGGGTCCGGGCACCTAATCCGGGGCATGTTTCATGTCACGGGGTAGACCGTTCGTCAATGTAGTTTCGCGCCTATCGGCAGGCTTCCCGCATCATCTGTCACTCATTTGGAGTCATGTATGTTTCAGGCAAGCGGTCCGGGTTAGGGGAGTAGATTTTGAGTTAGCAGTTCAGTGTGTTTGGTTTTAGGGTGACAAGTGATTGCATGTGATAGGCCTTGTGTTTTTGTGGGATGGGTGGCGATCGGCCAATCATGTCTGTTATGGGTGCGGCACCCCAGTATATATATTGCCTGGAAGAAGGTGTAGAGGAGGGACCCCGAGGGAGACAGGCTGAAGACATCCGGGACTGCTTCTGCCACTGCTGCTGGTGTGCTGTGTACTGACTGTGTGTCTCGCTGCCGGAGTCGTCGGGCGTGACTGTGTGTCTCGCTGCCGGAGTCGTCGGGCGTGACTGTGTGTCTCGCTGCCGGAGTCGTCGGGCGTGACTGGGTGTCTCGCTGCCGGAGTCGTCGGGCGTGACTGGGTGTCTCGCTGCCAGTGTCGTCGGGCGTGACTATGTGTCTCGCTGCCGGAGTCGTCGGGCGTGACTGGGTGTCTCGCTGCCAGTGTCGTCGGGCGTGACTGTGTGTCTCGCTGCCGGAGTCGTCGGGCGTGACTGTGTGTCTCGCTGCCGGAGTCGTCGGGCGTGACTGGGTGTCTCGCTGCCAGTGTCGTCGGGCGTGACTGTGTGTCTCGCTGCCGGAGTCGTCGGGCGTGACTGGGTGTCTCGCTGCCAGTGTCGTCGGGCGTGACTGTGTGTCTCGCTGCCGGAGTCGTCGGGCGTGACTGTGTGTCTCGCTGCCGGAGTCGTCGGGCGTGACTGGGTGTCTCGCTGCCAGTGTCGTCGGGCGTGACTGTGTGTCTCGCTGCCGGAGTCGTCGGGCGTGACTGGGTGTCTCGCGCTGCCAGTGTCGTCGGGTGTGACTGTGTGTCTCGCTGCCAGTGTCGTCGAGCGTGGCTGGGTGTCTCGATACCGGTGTTATCCGCGTGACTGGTTCCAGTGTTGTGTATATATATTTAACTTTTGTGAATAACAAAACTGGAAAACCTCAACTGTTGTCAGTTGTTCATCCGACCGCCATAATATTGATCCCAACCTTGTCGTGTGACAAGGAAATGGGGGCTCGTCCGGGATATATTTATGAGCGGTTGGATGCAGCAAAGAGTGAACTTTGTGTAGCTTAATCAGCGCCCTGTGATAATCTTCATAACCAACATGGCGGACTTGAGTTCAGTGATCGCCGTAGGCGAGAAACTTGGTTATGAAGGTAGTGAACTGCAGACATTCGTTAAGGAAGAAGTAGCCAGAGAAGAGAAGTTGAGAAGGATGGAACTCGATGAGAAGAGGAGGCTGGATGACCTGGAGATGAGAAGGATGGAACTCGTTGAGAAGGATGGAACTCGATGAGAAGAGGAGGCTGGATGACCTGGAGATGAGAAGGATGGAACTCGATGAGAAGAAGAGGGTCGACGACATCGAGCGAGAGGAACGAGCAGCCGCCCGCGATGAACGCAAGATGGTCCTGGAAGCTGAAGCAGCCCAGCGAGTAGATGCTCTGCGGGCAAAGGAGCTGGAGGCGGCAGCCCGGACCGAATCCAGCGGCATCGAGACTACCTCGTCTGCCACTGTGGTAAGTGGGTCATCCAGAGCCCCAAGATTACCTGCGTTTCAAGGCGACCGCGATGAACTTGATGCGTATCTAGTGCGTTTTGAGAGGTATGCGGCAAGTCAGGGGTGGCCGAGGACTACTTGGGCCATCAATCTAAGTGTACTCCTGACTGGCCGTGCGCTCGAAGTGTACTACCGGATGCCAGAAGAAGAAGCGACCTTCTACACGAAGGTAAAGGAGGCCCTCTTAGATCGCTTTAATCTAACTGAGGACTGGTTTCGCCAAATGTTTCAGGAGTCCCGCGCCGAAGAGGGAGAATCGTCCAGTCAGTTTCTGGCACGATTGGATAGTTACTTAGATCGTTGGATGGATATGGCAGAAGCAAAGTATACGTACGAAGATCTGCGTGAACTACTCATCCGCGAACGTTTCATGAACGCCTGTGTTCCTGATTTGGCGATCTTTTTGCGTGAACGAAAGATCCGAAGCCGCGAAGAACTCGTCGCCGCAGCGGAGAATTACAGGAAGGCCCACAACTGTGGAATAAGTGGGAGGACCTCTACATCGGATTCACGCAAACTGGCTGAAAGTGAACTTAGCCCGACACTATGTCATCAACCAAATCGTATCAGAGACTGTGTCAAATCAAAGGAACATTGCCGTGGCACATGCCATCGGGACACCTACCAGGGAAGTCGAGATCCCAGGAGGTACTCTGGTCGAAACTTAAGTCAGCAGGTTCGGCAACGCTCTTCCGCAGAAAACCGCACCTGTTTTTTGTGTCGACGACCAGGTCACATCGCTCGTGATTGCCGCGAGACTAACTCTCGTCCCTCCCCACCAGGAGTAAGACGCGATGTTGAAGATGCCGCAGCAATACAAGACTCATCGATCCATATCGCCTGCCAGGGATGTGATAAGTGCCAACACAGACAGCCTATGAACGATGGGCCATCGCACATCTCGTGCAAGGTTCATACATCTATATCAGAAACCCAGCAGCCATCTTGTAACTGTGTTGATAAACTGCCAGTGTGTCTCGTGAGCGAGTTGGGAGAGACTGATGAAAAATCAACCCTCCATGAAATACGAGACAAGGATGGGAACACTTACCCTTTATGCCATATGCTGTGTGATTGCCCTGTTCCGGTATGTACTTGCGGAAACCTACCTACCGTCGAAGGGCGCTTAAATCAGTTTCGAGCATCTACCATGAGAGATACTGGATGTAGCAGCGTTGTTGTGAAGAGTTCCTTCGTGCAGCCACGACAGTACACGAGAAGATACAAGGTGTGTCTTCTGGTCGATGGTACGACGAGGAAAGTACCTACAGCCATTGTTTGCCTAGACTCTCCTTACTTCGTTGGGTCTACAGAAGCCATGGTTATGCCAACTCCACTGTATGACGTCATCTTGGGCAATATTCCCGATGCAAGACATCCACAGGATCCAGATATAAGATGGCGCCCAGCTGATGAAGCAGTCCATGCAGTAGTGACTAGGGCACAAAAGAAGAGGACAACTACTGAGACCAAACTCAACATTGGGAAAAGAGCGGAAACCATAAAACAAACTGTACTGGTAGATGAACAGATGCAGGATACGACTCTCTCCAAACTGTTTGAAAGGAAGAAGGGAAGAGATGCATCAAGATTCACCAAAGCGCATGAATCATGGTTCGACGAAAAGCATGGGATTATGTACAGATATCAGAAAGACCTAAACATCCCTTCCAAACCTGTAGTCAAACAACTGGTTGCTCCAAAGCCGAGACGAACACGAATTATGGAATTGGCCCATGATTCTTTGATGGGTGGACATATGGGTGCCAAGAAGACCCTGGATCGAATCCTAAAGAACTTCTATTGGCCAGGGATGCATGACGATGTGACGCGCTTCTGCCGTTCTTGTGATATATGTCAGCGGACTATCCCAAAAGGAAAAGTGTCTAGAGTACCACTCGAAGCAATGCCAGTGATCGACGTCCCCTTTAAGAGGATCGCAGCAGACGTCATCGGCCCCATCTCTCCAATATCTACTCGTGGCCATCGCTATTGTCATGGCTGACTATATGAGTCGCTGCATTCAAGAAGCGACATAGTCAGGGGTTTTTTTTTTTTTTTTTTTTGTTTTTTTTTTAACTGCAGACCTGTATAATTATGTGTATTTCTAGTCCACAGATAGGAATGTTCGCCTGGTCCAGTCCCGTGACATCAACGCCATGTTTGTATATATATTGTTTGCTAGTTTCAGCCCGGTGCGACATGATTTGGTTCATTCTTTCAGTGTATAGTAGATACTGCAAGGTGAAGGAGTCCGGACTCGTTAGGACCCCTAAATCATAAACAAACGGTCGACTTCGTTTTGTATATATGTATGTGTAGAAAATGTTAAGCAATTTCTTGAGGTGAGGGTCATTGTCACGGGGTAGACCGTTCGTCAATGTAGTTTCGCGCCTATCGGCAGGCTTCCCGCATCATCTGTCACTCATTTGGAGTCATGTATGTTTCAGGCAAGCGGTCCGGGTTAGGGGAGTAGATTTTGAGTTAGCAGTTCAGTGTGTTTGGTTTTAGGGTGACAAGTGATTGCATGTGATAGGCCTTGTGTTTTTGTGGGATGGGTGGCGATCGGCCAATCATGTCTGTTATGGGTGCGGCACCCCAGTATATATATTGCCTGGAAGAAGGTGTAGAGGAGGGACCCCGAGGGAGACAGGCTGAAGACATCCGGGACTGCTTCTGCCACTGCTGCTGGTGTGCTGTGTACTGACTGTGTGTCTCGCTGCCGGAGTCGTCGGGCGTGACTGTGTGTCTCGCTGCCGGAGTCGTCGGGCGTGACTGTGTGTCTCGCTGCCGGAGTCGTCGGGCGTGACTGGGTGTCTCGCTGCCGGAGTCGTCGGGCGTGACTGGGTGTCTCGCTGCCAGTGTCGTCGGGCGTGACTATGTGTCTCGCTGCCGGAGTCGTCGGGCGTGACTGGGTGTCTCGCTGCCAGTGTCGTCGGGCGTGACTGTGTGTCTCGCTGCCGGAGTCGTCGGGCGTGACTGGGTGTCTCGCTGCCAGTGTCGTCGGGCGTGACTGTGTGTCTCGCTGCCGGAGTCGTCGGGCGTGACTGTGTGTCTCGCTGCCGGAGTCGTCGGGCGTGACTGGGTGTCTCGCGCTGCCAGTGTCGTCGGGTGTGACTGTGTGTCTCGCTGCCAGTGTCGTCGAGCGTGGCTGGGTGTCTCGATACCGGTGTTATCCGCGTGACTGGTTCCAGTGTTGTGTATATATATTTAACTTTTGTGAATAACAAAACTGGAAAACCTCAACTGTTGTCAGTTGTTCATCCGACCGCCATAATATTGATCCCAACCTTGTCGTGTGACATTTCATTCCTTCATCATCCCGGGAGGTTCCTTCGCCCCGCTTACCCCTTGTGTGAACAAAATCGACATTAAACACAAATGTATTTCTTCAGCCTCGTGTAAAGTCGGCATATTAAAAATGGCTGGCTACGTCGCAGGTGATCCAAAGCAAAGTGCATTGTTCATTAATATGCAGTGGACACGTCATACGCTAATATTCCGTACATTTTGACACCGTAGATACATTGATGACACCTAAATTGCATGCCTGTGATTAATCTCTCATATAAAGTAAGAATACCGTAGGGCTACTGTGATGAACAAATAAGGGAACATGAGGCATGTAGATGTATCCCCGAAAAAGTAGGACCTTCTGGTGATCCTTTCTCATGTTGAGAAAAGTAGAAAAAAGTATGAGGAACATGAAAATACTACGGAAAAAACACAGGAAAGCAGGCCTGATGCTAGGGGTGCTGAACTGAACTTCACATGACTACTTCGTGAAAATGTTATGCAGATAATTCAAGGTGTTTTTATCCCGCGTGCGTCTTCAGGTGATCCCGCAAACTCCCGCTATACCAGAAGGACGCAGAACACACTTTGCAAACGAAGGGTTTCTCACCGGTATGCGTCCTCAAATGAACTTTCAGACTACCACTTTGCGTGAAGGACGCGGCACACGTTGGGCAAACGAAATATTTCTTCCCAGTGTGCGTCCTCATGTGAACTTTCAGGGAGCAATTGTGGGCGAAGCACACATTCACGGCAAATGAATGGCTTGACGCCGCTGTGGGTCCGCAGGTGGTCTCTCAGGTTATCCCCACGCGCGAACGACGCGGAACACACAGTGCAGGTGAAGGGCTTCTCTCCCGTGTGAGTCCTCATGTGAATTTTCAGGTAGTCCCCTCGAGCGAAGGCCACGGAACAGACGCTGCAGACGAATGGCTTCTCTCCCGTGTGCGTTCTCAGGTGCAGCTTTAGGCTGTACGGCTGCGTGAAGGAGGCGCAGCACTCCTTGCAAATAAACGGCCGCTCTCCAGTGTGTGTCCGCATGTGGACCTTCAAGTCGCCGATTAAAGTCGGCAAAACAAAACTTGCAAACGAATGGTCTCTCAGCGTGAGTCCGCATGTGAACCTTTAAGTCGCTACTACTACTGACTTCCAAAGAACACAACTTACAGATGAATGACTCTTCTCCAGTGTGCGTCTTCATGTGAATTCTTAGATTTTCGTTGCGAACAAAGTCCGCAGAACAAATTTCGCAGATAAACGGTTTTGTTTTAACGTGTGTCTTCAAATTCCCCCTTTAGTGGGCGTGGCTATGCCCTCGTGAGGCGGGGCTATGTCTTCAGTGGGCGTGACCCTGTCTTCAGTGGGCGTGGCTATATGTCTTCATTGGGCGTGACCCTGTCTTCAGCAGGCGTGACCAAGTTTTCAGTGGGCGTGGTCATGTCTTCAGTGGGCGTAGCCATGTCTTCGGTAGCCGTGGCCAAGTCAATGGGCGTGGCTATGTCCTCAGCGGGTGTTGTCATATCTTCAATGGGTGTGTCTATGTCTTCAATGGGCGTGGCTATGTCCTCAGTGGGCGTTGCCATATCTTCAATGGGCGTGGCTATGTCTTCAGAGGACGTGGCTATTTCTTCAGAGGACGTGGCTATGTCTTCAGAGGACATAGGCTCCAGATCTCAGTCCGTAGATGGCCTCCTTTCCGCCGGTGACCCTTCGATAGTGGGATTCTTTACGGTCATCGAATAGCTAGCGATTTTGAGGCTAGACCACTGTGTGTACGAGGCCAATGGGTAGTCTACGACCAGGACCAAGAAACGATATAATGATAATTGCCTGGGTCATCCCTGGGTCGTTTCTTAAGTTTGCAGGTCCGTTCCTTTACATACATACATACATAAATATATACATACACATGTTCTTGCATGATACTCATACCATGATCAACATGTGGATATGTAGGGGCTTGAAAACACCGCTATCCATACCGGCATTGATCATTATGATTAAGACATATTATCAGATAGAAAAGTATATAAAATTTCAGGTAATTCCATACGATGTGATAAAACACTATTTCAGAAGCAGTAGAAAACTTTTCAACCATATACTCAATAATATAGGTACCATATGTCAACCGTGGGAATAATAGCTGTTCTCTTCTTGTCTCCAGTGTGCCAACGTTCAAAACTGTGTTGTGTGATCGTTTCGTTTATCTACTGTTTAACTGTCAATTTTTATACTGTATTAGAACAACGTTTGTTCTAATACAGCATAACAGTTTGTTCAACAAACTGTTGCTGTAAACATGTACCGCCAGAGAAAAGTGCAAAAAAGCTAAATTGGATATTGGTGGTGGCTGCCATTTTTTAGACTTTTAACAAGACAACATATATCACATTTGTTCCAGTGTTAAACACTGGTCTAATTAGACAACATCAAAGTTGCTCGAACAGCAATTTCACATTCATACAATTGGTTTCAAGATTTTTTAAGGAGAGAATTAAATAATGTATATATACCGGTATACATTACCATAAAGGCCAAATCGGCACCAATGTCCAAATTAGATAGCATATACCGGTAAGCTATGCACAAGAAAGCTACACTTTCACACACATTTTGGGCCCCAAAGTGCTTTATCAACATGCCCTGGTATTTATTGAATGCGTATTGCGCGTATGTGTACTAATACACCAAGAACCTAACTACATCCCTTTCATTAAAAACAATTTGTCAAGTTTCTAAAGGAAAATATTGCTGTGTGAATAACTTTAAATGCCCTGTCACTATTTACCGATAATGAATAACTAATTTGAAACTTTATGAATATGCCTCTAAGAGCAGCTTTTTTTCTTCTGTAAAATTGAATATGAACACCTGGGGTATTTCTGTTTAACTGTCGCGTAGATACCATTCTGAGAAGCACTGAAATCTGTCCTTAATAAATCAGACTAAAACCTGCATTTTATTTATACATGTAACTGCAATGTTTACGAGACAATTTTACACATTTTTCACCAACTCACCAGCCATTATGATATAAGCTAACAAGTTGATTTATACTGGCAATACAGAGCCCAGTGATTACCAGCATTCCAATGTATTAGGTCCTCATAAGTTATGAGAAGGCAAAACATTTTAAGGTGAAGATAAGCTCTATGTAAAAATATTAATCATTTTTACAGAAAGGAGAAAGCACAAGAAAGTGTTGTTCAGAATACACAAGGCATTAACCAAGGAAATTTCGGATAACAAAATGAACAATTACTGTGTATGTTCCCTTACTTAAAAAATGCCAGTCTTTGAAACAGGCAATTATTAAAACTATACTAGTTGAATTATTCAATCACTTGTTCACCCAATAACTGTTGATTCATAGATAAGAATCAACATTTATAACAAAAAAATGATGTCATAAGAATGTCTTAAAGGATCATAAATGAAATCAGTAAGGGTGCAACCATCTACAATGACATACCGGTACTGGTAGTTAGCTGCATATCTGGAGTTTAGTTCTGGATATAAAACATATATGCATCATTGTATTTGTATTCTTCAATACAACAATCATTTCAGTATTCTGATGCTATGGATAAGTCTAATTCAACACCAAAGCAGGCACAACAGGAACCCCTAAACATGTAATCAATACAGCTTCAATTCTATTAACCCCCCCCCCCCCAACGTTATTGTTATCCCTTCATCTAAAAACCATGAAAAGGTACCTGTTGTCATGACAAAAAAAATTATGATATGTCTCTGACATATGTCAATATCCTAAACATAACGGCTTTAATTAATAAGTGATAATGTATGTAGTATATTTTACTATGACCATTTCATTACCTGAAGCGCAGATCTAATTTATGGCAAACAATGTGAATGAAACATCGGTAAAAAATTGGTTCGAGGAGTGATTACATCCTATTATTGCCTACACGATATAGATTATATAACTTTACTTATGATATATGTAGAGGCAAGTTGTATGGGTGCTATTATTCATATGGCACAGTCGCAAGACACATATTATTGTTGTTTTTGTGTAGCCTAAGGAATTACTCACTGTGATCTTTATAGAGCAAAGGACCATACAACTAGTCTGTTGTATTATTTATATATGAGGAATTATCCACCTGTTTCCATATAGAGCTGAGTGCTGTATGAATAGTGTTCTGCCCCTATTCATGTCACATAATCACTCCCTGGACCCAATCAGTCAGGTCAACAGGGGGAGGGGGCTCAACCATCACATAACTTGGCTTTATTAGCCAGCTTGTGAGTGGGCCGCAGATAGGGGTGAAGTAGCAGTTACATGAACAGCATTATGAATAGCAAATCATTGATCGGTATAAGGATCTATGCTAAAAGCCGCAGTAATAATATATGCTTAACTTGAGTGAAAATGTTGTAGTCACTGAAAAAAAAATTAAATTTTAAAAGGCATCCAGAATAGACACTGACAGTTATGGCAATTTATATATAGAGGTTAATTATCTGAACACTTTCGATATTAACTGGAATAACCTTATATAGCCAAGAGCTAAAATGTTATTTGAGTACTTTCAATATCAACTGGAATATATAGTCAACAGCTATACCTAATTATATATATTTCCCTCCACCCCCTCCCCCTGGGTTCAGGCTGGTGAGTAAGACATATGTGCAAAATGTCGTGAGGAAGTGAAAGAGAACAAAGTGAAACCAATATTATAATTCCACAAGAGAAAACACAGCCATAGGAGTGGGGGTAAACCCTGATACATAGCTCTCATACACGCTGGTACCAGCACGTATGAAAACCATGTTATGTATCAGGCCATTCAGGCTAGGACCAGTCAGTGTGTATAGGTGTATGAACAGGATGGCCGTACTACCAGAACAGCTGTATGGGTTAGGAAGGGTGGGGTGGCGGTCTATTATATTGGGTGGAGGGGTGCATGAAGCTAGTAGCTGGGTCAATTGGCTGGCCATATGCATATTGGGCAGTGGGGGGGGGGGGGGGGGAGGGGGGAGGGGGTGGGAGCAGGGGAGGTTCATACTGGATTCTGGTGAGAACATGGATTAAGTTGCATTCTTTAATAACAAATAAACCCAAAAATGACTATCCAATGATTTTTCTATGCAATGTTTGATGATAGACATTTACAATACCTTTCTGGGATCTGATGATTCCAATTCCCCCCCCACTACCTATATAAGGGGTAGGGAGACCATATGGCCATACTTCTGGTACAGTGGTAGTGCAGCCATCCTGTTTAAACTATAGTACAGACCTGTGTGTGGAGGGGGGGGGGGTTAGTCCTGCCATGACTGGACCCATATACGAGCGGACTACGCTAGGTCTATAGACGGAAAGGGCAAAACGGCCATATGGTCTCCCCACCCTTTAGTATGGGTGGGGGAGGAGGTGGGGGCTGAGAGCTTTAAATTGGAATCCTCAGATCCCAGAAAGGCATGATTTGTAAATGTATATAAAATAGTGCTTTGAAAAATCCTCGGATCAGCTTTTTTTGGTTGAGTTGTTTTCAAAGAATGCCAATTAGTCCATTTTGACACCTCACCCCAGTGTGAGCCTCCCCTGCCTTCACCCCCCCCCCCCACTGCACACTATGCATATGCAGTCTTTACACCATATAAGTATATGTCAGTATATCGTGACCAATCTGGTAAAAAATAACATGAAACGTGGTAAAAGTTTATCTGGAATGACGGGTAATATTTACTGAAAAGTTTAAACTGTGCATATGTGGTAGTAGAGCACTAGTCTCTTTCTGAAAAACGGGGAGTCATTGTGTCTGTACAGAAAGGCGATCATATCTTCATATGCACATTTATTACACACCACGCCACACGCGCCCCACACCGACCAACAGAGGCTAAGATGCCCCACGCCCAGACGGGTGGGGAGGGGGGTGAGGCGCTCAGGCCGAGAGAGCCGCCCCCCCCCCCACCAAACCCCGCTGACACGTGCACATTCCCAGTCACGTGTCCTCCTTCTCATTGGTTTACACAGACAATCATGTGAAAAAAAGAAACCCGTATGACACGTCACAGCAAATCACAACACAAACATACACTAGGACGTTATGACACAAGACATTTTATAACACTCCACAACAAATCATAGCATAGACATAGAACACGTCAAGACACGCTTTGTCACATCCGGATAGCTCACAGGCTTTCAAGATTTAAATTCAAGATAGAATATACTTATTGACATAGAGGTTGGTAATACTGCAAATTACAGAATATATTACTTTAAAGGCCCCAATGAGACCATTTATACTACTTGGCAGATCTGCAAAGACATTCCCGTCACAATATGGATCATCCTGACAGTATATTTTAGCAATTTTCACAATATCTGAAAAAATCATTTTTTGTCGAATTTGAAGAACTCGCGCCAAAAATTATTGGGGAATTTGGCCAGAGCCCGAAACCGGATATGACGTTTTGCACTGTGGTTTGCCTTTGCCGTCCTTGGTCTCTTTCGTTGGCCCGGCTTTTTGCCCGGTTGGGGCAGTGGCTACTCGCGCTCCGTCACTGCTGCGAACAGTCCTGCATTCCTACAGTCCTGTGAGCATTCGATGCAATTCCTTCCGCATCCTAAGCCTCGATATCAGCATAGAGACATATGGTGATAATCTCTAAAAACGAGGATTTTATATGGAAGATCCATCCAGAGGTGACACATCCCTATCTTCATAGTTCACACGTACCATGCAGATGGGTGAGTTGCAATTGTAGATCACAGATTATTAGTTCTTCGTATTTCTTCACAAAACACACTGACTGCAAAATTGAGTTTATATGATCTTATGATACTCCAAGGACTATTGCAATTGGTGCAGGTTAACTCTTTGTATTTCTCCACCAAAGACAATAAACAATTGATCCTCGTTGAGTGCAATACTGAGTTTCTATGATCCCAGGATCATTGCAATCAGAGCAAGTTGTTAATTTTTGTACTTTGGTTAATTTTTGGTATTTCTCAAAGACGCTAGATAACACATTTAAGATCTATAATGTGACCCCACTTCATAATTTACACCTACCAGATAGGAGATATTGACTGCAATATTGCGTTTCTATGATCCCAGGATCATTGCAATTACACCATATGTTACTAATTTTATTGTATTTCTCCATCAACGACACTAGATAATTGATCCACATTTAAGATCAAAAGGTGACCCCACTTTATAGTTTACACCTACCAGATCTGTGGCATATTATACGATCATATGGAGAGTACGTGCTATTACACTGTATATTAAGCATCTTTGTATTTCTCTACCAAATACGGCCGGTTTCGCTAAAGCCGAAAAGTTAGTGGCGCCGTCCGTGATCAAGTTGTGGGTGGGGCAGATTATCCGCGTCCGCGTATAGTCCCCAAAATCAAACGAATAATGTAAGAAAAAAACAAGTTGAAAACTTTATTATTTGGCAAAAAACGTTCGTCAATGTACAGGGTTTAGTCGGCGCAGGTGGCGCCGCCAAGTGATCACTCTTGGCGTCTTCCAACGACAACAATCAAGATGGCGGCCCGGCACTGGCAAGTTCATGCAGTCAGAGACAAATCATTCTATAACTAAACAATATCTCCCCATCTGTTGGTAAATAATACACGAATAGAACAAGAGCATTGATTTAATTTACTTTTAGTTTACTTGGGACTTCCTGCACTTTGTCTAACTGGTAATTTGCGGCCGGTTTCGCTACATTTCCATCCACGCGCATCCACTCAAATCTATCAGGAAGAAATTCACCCAAACTGTCTTTCAAAACAAAACCATCAAATTCCACTTCGCGGCCCCATCTATTGAACTCATTCAAAGAAACTTCTCGCTCTAGCTCATCCCAAACTCGAATCACTCGTGGCCATTTCACACGTTTGTTTATTTCCCGCGTCAGGTACAAAACGTCATTTCCGGTATATTCATGAGATATTCATGAGATTGCGAATGGTGCGAAATCAGCGCTTGTCGTACCGAAATATCGTCTTTTAAGTAGTGAAATGAAACACTCCTGTAAATAATTCGGCCATACAATATAATTTTAATGTGATTATAGGTCCCAAAATTATTACTTCTGGTATTAATAGCGCGTGTAATTCCGTTCTCATGGGGTCTTTAACTATACAATATAGTTGATGTTGCTGAGATGCTTCGGGTTGCAGCCGTAGTAACCTCTTTTAATCTGTGGTTGGAATGAGCGACGCGCTGAAATCTTAAGAAGGGTTTAGATATGTACTGTAAGTCTTTTGTAATAAATCCAAGAATGGACAACGTTGAGAGTAGCCGTAATACTATACTGTATTGCTAAATGGAGATACAAAATAGCAGTGAATAAACATTTGGGAAAATGGGGGACTTCATTCCAGTTCTCGTCTTCGTTAATCGGCTTTTTTTTGCATATATTGCATTCACAGTTGCCGAGAAAGTACACATTTAGACCATATCCCACAATGGTGCTTAGGCCAATACGTCAGGCAAGTACCCTTTGAAAGGATGCGTCCTTTTAAATATAAATGTTATATTAAATGACCTGGTGGCTGGTGTACATGATCTCCAAGGAATAACTGTATCTAATTTGTTCTACACCGAACTTATATACCAATAGAAAGACACACTCTGCACCCAAGCAAAACCATGTACGTCAGTATGCATCCCCGACAGAGGCTTTAAATAGGCATTGCATTGAACAAAAAACGCAAAAGACTACTGTCTTCACAACATGTGAGGCAGTCATACAATATTGGGTAATTGTGAAATTGTTCTATCGTGTAAATAGGAATGCACAGTTTGTAAAGAAAATGTCATCTCCGGCGTGAGCAATAACGATATTCATTAGCGCACTATTTTTTGCGAAAGATGCAGAACACAATGTTCAAGCAAATGGTTTCTTTTCCGTGTGGGTCCTCATGTGAGTCGCCAGGTTGTCCTTTCGCGCGAATGATGCGGAACACACTCTGCAAACAAATGGTTTCTCTCCCGTGTGGATCCTCACATGAGACGCTAGCTTGTCCTTTCGTGCGAATGATGCGGAACACAATTTGCAAGCAAATTTTTTCTCTCCCGTGTGGGTCCCCACGTGAGTCGCTAGGGTGTTCTTTCGTGCGAATGATGCGGAACACACTCTGCAAGCAAATGGTTTCTCTCCCGTGTGGGTTCTCAAGTGAGTCATTAGCACGGTCTTCTGTGCGAATGATGCGGAACACAACGTGCAAGCAAATGGTTTCTCTCCCGTGTGGATCCTCATGTGAGTCACTAGCACGTCCGTTCGTGCGAATGATGCGGAACACACTTTGCAAGCAAATGGTTTCTTTTCCGTGTGGGTCCTCATGTGAGTCGCTAGGTTGTCCTTTCGTGTGAATAATGCGGAACACATTCTGCAAGCAAATGGTTTCTCTCCCGTGTGGGTCCCCACGTGATTCACTAGCGCGATCTTCTGTGCGAATGATGCGGAACACACTCTGCAAGCAAATGGTTTCTCTCCCGTGTGTATCCTCACGTGATTCGTTAGCGTGCTATTGCGTGCGAAAGATGCGGAACACACTCTGCAAGCAAATGGTTTCTCTCCCGTGTGCGTCCTCACGTGAGTCGTTAGCGTGCTATTGTGTGCGAAAGACGCAGAGCATATTTTGCAAAAAAATGGTTTTTCACCCGTGTGGATCCTCACATGAGACGCTAGCTTGTCCTTTCGTGCGAATGACGTGGAACACAATTTGCAAGCAAATTTTTTCTCTCCCGTGTGGGTCCCCAAGTGAGCCGCTAGGTTGTCCCTTCGTGCGAATGATGCGGAACACACTCTGCAAGCAAATGGTTTCTCTCCCGTGTGGGTCCCCAAGTGAGTCGCTAGGTTGTACTTTCGTGCGAATGATGCGGAACACACTCTGCAAGCAAATGGTTTCTCTCCCGTGTGGGTTCTCAAGTGAGTCGTTAGCGTGCTATTGTGTGCGAAAGACGCAGAGCATATTTTGCAAACAAATGGTTTCTCACCCGTGTGGGTTATCACATGCCACTTTAGCATGTAATGCTCTGTAAAAGACGCAGAGCATATTTCGCAAACAAATGGTTTCTCACCCGTGTGGGTTCTCACATGCCTCTTTAGCCGGCTATGCTTTGTGAAAGACGCAGAGCACACTTTGCAACCAAATGGTTTCTCTCCCACGTGGGCCATCACATGAGTTTTTAGCGCGCACTCTAGTAGACAAGACGCAGAATACGATAGGAAACAAATGGTTTCTCTCCCGCTTGAGTCCTCACGGGAATCGTTGGCGAGGCCTTAGGCGCGAAAGACGCAAAATCCAATGTGCAAATGGTTTATCGCCGCTGTGTACCTTTACATAAACCTGTAGGCCTTGTTTGCATGAAAACGCAGAGAAAGCACATGGAAAAGGTCGTTCTCCTGTGTGCTTGAGCCTTGAAATAAACACGGCTTCAAAAGACGCATTTACGTGAAGCAGATTCTATGCAGTAATAGCACTGCGATCAGTAGGATGTCATCACTGCGTGTCCCCACTGGTAGGCTGTGACCAACGCCAGGCGAAGATATTGTCAGCGTCGCCTCTTTTTTCTCCTCGAAGCTTACTCCGGTCGACCTCATATTCTGTAACAAGTAAAATACAGACAGATAAGTAAAGGATAGGCAAAGTATCAACGCTCCCGAGAAAACGGTTGGGGTTAAAAAACATGAACATTTCGTGGCATGTGTTAATAATGCGTGAAGCGCCGCCCATACTGTGGTTGTCCTGATTCGTGCCACTTTCCATAGCGAGGCGAGCCTTGTCATACACATGCGGGTCGTCTCACAACTTACACGTTGTATGTCTACTGTCCACACGGGGCCGCCCCGATAACTCAGTGGGCTAGAGTGCTCGCCTTGCGTGCTTTGGCCACCTGAGAGCCAAACGGCACGTGGATAGGCGGTTCGAGCCTCGCTGTGGCCATGTTTGTGTCGTCACAGGATAAAGATCCTTTGTCCTTCTTCGCAAAGAGTAGGGGGTTATCGCCGGGGACATGGCTCCACTCTTCCTTCCTTCTCCCATTGACGCGACGTGACCAAAAGCGGTTAAAGCGTCCTGAATACACAACCAACCCACCGCGACCCAGTTAGTACAGTTGGTCATTGTCGAGTGCGTCCTGCTCAGCTAGCCTAAGCGGCCGGGACGTGGTTCGAATCCCACCTGTGCAAATGTCTGCATAGCGGGTTTGATCTCCTTCTCAACGGCTCTCTTCGTTAATGTTCTCGTAAGCAAGAAGGAGTTGTAAACGGCATTGCATGTTTCCTAATTGCAAGATAAAAATATGTTTAAACCAATGGTTCTGTTCAGCCCATGCATTGGGGGGAAGTTGGCCAGAGACATCAACCCGCTGTGGCATGTACAGGGTGGGTGGGGGCGGCACTTCGAGCACACATTATACTGTGGCAAGTACAGGGTTGGTGGGGGCGGCACTTCGAGCACACATTATACTGTGGCAAGTATAGGGTGGGTGGGGGCGGCACTTCGAGCACACATTATACTGTGGGAAGTACTGGGCGGGTGGGGGCGGTACTTCAAGCCCCCATTATACTGTGGCAAGTACAGGGTGGGTGGGGGCGGCACTTCAAGCACCCATTATACTGTGGCAAGTACAGGGTGGGTGGGGGCGGTACTTCAAGCACCCATTATACTGTGGCAAGTACAGGGTGGGTGGGGGCGGCACTTTGAGTGGCACTTGGCTCAGGACCAATATTTGTAGGAGTCCGTCTGTTGTCAACAGACGCCACAGACCATCTGGTCCCATGTCCTTCTTCGCCAAGAGTTGGGGGTTACCCCCGGGGGACATGGCTCAATCCTCCCTTCCCTCTCCCATTGAGGCGATATGACCAAAAGTGGTTAAAGCGTCCTGAATGTAAACTCAACCAACATCTACTGTCCACTCAGTTTAAGCGTCATTTACAAGGTTACTAATTAGGTAACTGGATTAGCCGTTAGTAACGGCCGCAGTATTTTGTCATCTGTAAAAGGTAATTCACGGGCCTGCTCATGCCTACCTCAAAAATCTAATTCCTCCATTTCTAGGTCATATTTCACGATATCCACTTCGACATTCCCACAACCTAGCCATCCCAAGCACTCGTATAACATATGTCAAGCAATCCTTTTTCTGGCATACTCCATAACATTGGGACTCGTACACAACCGAAATTCCAAATCGTTAAAAATACCATTCAAAATGGTATTCAAACGTAGGCTAAATTAAGGATACCAAATGCTACAGGCGAAATAGACTTTACGAATTCCAGCTAAACGAGGGAGCTTTTCTTCACGCACGTATGAGGAAAGGTTTGAGTGGGCTAAATGCTCATAGAAAGTAATATTGTTTTATTGATCGAAGCAGAGTGCACCAAGTCGCCAGGAACGGGTAAGGGGTGTGCAACATATTGGACAATCGGCTCTAAGACGATATTTGCTGGGTTGAGAGTTGCACCTGACGTACAGAGTCGACAGTCTGGGGTGGGACGACACTGGTGTAGGCCAAAACTGGGATTCAATGGGTGGGGGCGGGTTGGATATGGGAGTGGTGGTTAGGATGTATGGGTGGGAGGGTGGGGTGGGTTGGATGTTTGGGTGCGAGTGAGGGGTGGGTTGTAATATGGGTCGGAGGTTGGGGTCGGTAGGATGTATGGAAGCGGGGACGGGTGGGTTGGATGTATGGGTGGAAGGGAGGGCTGGGTTGAATGTATGGGTGCGAAGGAGGTTTTTTTAGTCCCGACCCCGTACAAGTTGTGGCTCAAGCCAGTGGGTTGATAAGGCGTCGCTTTTTACCTCCCATGGAGTCGCGGGCCTGAACGAGGCGCCGCCGGGGAGGAGGGGGCACAAGAGAGAGATATACACATGTGTGCAGCCCAAATTATCCCGTTTTCGCATATTTTCTCCCTGTCCGCCGAACTGAAACATTTTATCTCAATGTGCCCATCTGAGCCTGAGCTTTCTTTCGGCCTTTTGTCCTCGCAAATTCCCGTGATTAATTCTCGCGCCCAAAGATCTCAATCAGCTGGCCTCTTCCAACTTCACGAATTGTACACCCCACGACAGAAGATCTTGATGGTATTATGTCAGGATTTGTCCAGTTTTTAGACAGTGGTGATCCAAACATCCCCAAACCCACCGGTAACTTAAGCTGGAACTGCGTGTGGCACGGCGCTCTTCTGCCCTACACAACAGCTCCCACGTGGCTACTTAGCTATTCGTAACGTCACATCGCAGCCCCAAATATTGGCGGTGACTGAGCTAAGTTATTAAGGGCCAGAGAAATTGTTCTTAAATTTTGTTTCACTGGGTCATACCTATATTGATTTGTAAAAAGTATTCTGCTACAATGTCCACAAATAAATTCTGAATTAAGCTCCAGTCATGCCTTCGCTCTAACCACTATGCCTATTTATTACAAGAAAAGTTAATGAAACACAGCAATATATCTTAAAAATTGATATTTTCCTCATCCCAAGACAGCATTTACTACTATGATCTATTATCGATTAACAGACACATTTTAATATCCATGGTGTTTGCTGTTGCAAGCGTTGTTCGATTGGGGCGTTTTTGTTGCACAGAGCTGAATGGTGTAAGCAGGTAAGTGTTCTTGGCTTTGATTAATGTTGTTGTACAGACACATGTGGACCAAATATAAATGCTCAAAGAACGGACAGCCCCGATAGGTTCAACATCATACAAAGTTCGTCAATGGTGTACGACCGCAACATAAAGTGTTCATATGCCATAATCTACTTTTGTGCGAAGCCGAATTGCAAAATACCGACAGACATTACAAGAACTTGGGACGACAAGGTAATTTCAAGTACTAGTTAAGAATCCAATTTAAGTTACATTCACAAAATAAGCCTCCTTGGCACTAAACCATGACGTCTACTTTCATTGAGATGAGGTTTAACAAGTTTCCCATTGACCGCTTTCTGTCGGCACTGCCTGAAATGAAATATTTTAAAATGCTAAGGCGAAAACTCCACGAGATAAATAATTCCTCACGTACGATTAATACGGCAGACTATTCACACGGCACTCGGCTCTAAAGAGATGGTTGATTTCTCACGTATCAATAACACTTCAGACTATAACACTTCAGGTTGACAAGTTTTTTTTTTTAAATAGTCAAATAAATGAATCACAGCAAAATAATAACAAATAGCAATAGAAGTCCAATCACAGATACAATGGGGAAGGAAACCCATACAATATCACGCTTTACTGTGGCAAAGCCACTCTCTCCTTCGAGAAACTTTAGCCAAATGAATCATAGCAAAATAATGACAATAATGACCAATACCAGCCCGATCATACAAAATTTGATACAACGTTTTATAATCAGTCTATACATCGCTGTCCTTCGCTTCGCTGTGGCATCTGCGGCAAAACCACACTCTCGCCTTGGGCGCTGCCTTGAGGCCCAAACACTTCAGTTGATACCAAAGCAAACAAGAATCACATATAACTGACGGTTCTCCCTTCACGCCTTCCACGCAAGACTGACATGACCAATCCGCATCTTGTTGTAACGTCCTTACTGCCGCTGTCTAGCCCAACCAAGCACTCCTGTTGAAGTATCGCTGGACCCTTTTGAGGTTGACATTTTCATCCTAAACTTGCATGGGTATGTCCTTCGGTAGATCTTTTCTGCACAGAATCTCTCCTTGTTCGGCCTTTGCGACTAAGTCGGGTGAAACAAGCCAACCAAGGATTGTCATTTCCTTGTCATTCGCGCATTTTTTCATGAGTGCCATTGGTCGAGGATTGCTCTTTTTGCGCTTAACGGGCACACCGATCACAGTTAACTCCGCTCGCTCGTTTCGAATCTTGGCCGGTAGTTGTATATTAGACCACGACGAGGCGCTCAACCATGTCCTCGTCTGCCATGATGCACCTCGTTCCCTCTGTCACATTGTGTGGCAGCTCTTCACTGAGCACATGACGCTCAACCATGTCCTTCTCTCCCATGATGCACTTCGTCCTGGGTCACATTGTGTGGCACCTCTTTACTGAGCACATCACGCTCAACCATGTCCTCGTCTGCCATGATGCACCTCGTCCCCTGTCACATTGTGTGGCAGCTCTTCACTGAGCACATCACGCTCAACCATGTCCTCGTCTGCCATGATGCACCTCGCCCCCTCTGTCACATTGTGTGGCAGCTCTTCACTGAGCACATCACACTCAACCATGTCCGTGTCTGCCATGATGCACCTCGCCCCCTCTGTCACATTGTGTGGCAGCTCCTCACTGAGCACATCACGCTCAACCATGGCCTTCTCTGCCATGATGCACCTCGTCCCCTGTCACATTGTGTGGCAGCTCCTCGCTGAGCACATCACGCTCAACCATGTCCGTGTCTGCCATGATGCACCTCGTCCCCTCTGTCACATTGTGTGGCAGCTCTTCACTGAGCACATCACGCTCAACCAAGGCCTTGTCTGCCATGATGCACCTTGTCCCCTCTGTCACATTGTGTGGCAGCTCTTCACTGAGCACATCACGCTCAACCATGTCCTTGTCTGCCATGATGCACCTCGTCCCCTCTGTCACATTGTGTGGCAGCTCTTCACTGAGCACATCACGCTCAACCATGTCCTTGTCTGACATGATGCACCTCGCCCCCTCTGTCACATTGTGTGGCAGCTCTTCACTGAGCACATCACGCTCAACCATGTCCTCGTCTGCCATGATGCACCTCGTCCCCTGTCACATTGTGTGGCAGCTCTTCACTGAGCACATCACGCTCAACCATGTCCTTGTCTGCCATGATGCACCTCGTTCCCCCTGTCACATTGTGTGGCAGCTCTTCACTGAGCACATGACGCTCAACCACGTCCTTGTCTGCCATGATGCACCTCGTTCCCCCTGTCACATTGTGTGGCAGCTCTTCACTGAGCACATAACGCTCAACCATGTCCGTGTCTGCCATGATGCACCTCGTCCCCTCTGTCACATTGTGTGGCAGCTCTTCACTGAGCACATCACGCTCAACCATGTCCGTGTCTGCCATGATGCACCTCGTCCCCTGTCACATTGTGTGGCAGCTCTTCACTTAGCACATCACGCTCAACCATGTCCGTGTCTGCCATGATGCACCTCGTCCCCTCTGTCACATTGTGTGGCAGCTCTTCACTGAGCACATCACGCTCAACCATGTCCTTGTCTGCCATGATGCACCTCGTCCCCTGTCACATTGTGTGGCAGCTCTTCACTTAGCACATCACGCTCAACCATGTCCGTGTCTGCCATGATGCACCTCGTCCCTTCTGTCACATTGTGTGGCAGCTCTTCACTTAGCACATCACGCTCAACCATGTCCGTGTCTGCCATGATGCACCTCGCCCCCTCTGTCACATTGTGTGGCAGCTCTTCACTGAGCACATCACGCTCAACCATGTCCTCGTCTGACATGATGCACCTCGTCCCCTCTGTCACATTGTCTGGCAGCTCTTCACTGAGCACATGACGCTCAACCACGTCCTTGTCTGCCATGATGCACCTCGTCCCCTGTCACATTGTGTGGCAGCTCTTCACTTAGCACATCACGCTCAACCATGTCCGTGTCTGCCATGATGCACCTCGCCCCCTCTGTCACATTGTGTGGCAGCTCTTCACTGAGCACATCACGCTCAACCATGTCCTCGTCTGACATGATGCACCTCGTCCCCTCTGTCACATTGTCTGGCAGCTCTTCACTGAGCACATCACGCTCAACCATGTCCGTGTCTGCCATGATGCACCTCGTCCCCTGTCACATTGTGTGGCAGCTCTTCACTTAGCACATCACGCTCAACCATGTCCGTGTCTGCCATGATGCACCTCGCCCCCTCTGTCACATTGTGTGGCAGCTCTTCACTGAGCACATCACGCTCAACCATGTCCTCGTCTGACATGATGCACCTCGTCCCCTCTGTCACATTGTCTGGCAGCTCTTCACTGAGCACATGACGCTCAACCACGTCCTTGTCTGCCATGATGCACCTCGTTCCCCCTGTCACATTGTGTGGCAGCTCTTCACTGAGCACATAACGCTCAACCATGTCCGTGTCTGCCATGATGCACCTCGTCCCCTCTGTCACATTGTGTGGCAGCTCTTCACTGAGCACATCACGCTCAACCATGTCCGTGTCTGCCATGATGCACCTCGCCCCCTCTGTCACATTGTGTGGCAGCTCTTCACTGAGCACATCACGCTCAACCATGTCCTCGTCTGACATGATGCACCTCGTCCCCTCTGTCACATTGTCTGGCAGCTCTTCACTGAGCACATGACGCTCAACCACGTCCTTGTCTGCCATGATGCACCTCGTTCCCCCTGTCACATTGTGTGGCAGCTCTTCACTGAGCACATAACGCTCAACCATGTCCGTGTCTGCCATGATGCACCTCGTCCCCTCTGTCACATTGTGTGGCAGCTCTTCACTGAGCACATCACGCTCAACCATGTCCTTGTCTGCCATGATGCACCTCGTCCCCTGTCACATTGTGTGGCAGCTCTTCACTGAGCACATCACGCTCAACCATGTCCTTGTCTGACATGATGCACCTCGCCCCCTCTGTCACATTGTGTGGCAGCTCTTCACTGAGCACATCACGCTCAACCATGTCCTCGTCTGACATGATGCACCTCGTCCCCTCTGTCACATTGTCTGGCAGCTCTTCACTGAGCACATCACGCTCAACCATGTCCTTGTCTGCCATGATGCACCTCGTTCCCTCTGTCACATTGTGTGGCAGCTCTTCACTGAGCACATCACGCTCAACCATGTCCTTGTCTGCCATGATGCACCTCGTTCCCTCTGTCACATTGTGTGGCAGCTCTTCACTGAGCACATCACGCTCAACCATGTCCTTGTCTGACATGATGCACCTCGCCCCCTCTGTCACATTGTGTGGCAGCTCTTCACTGAGCACATCACGCTCAACCATGTCCTTGTCTGCCATGATGCACCTCGTTCCCTCTGTCACATTGTGCAGCAGCTCTTCACTGAGCACATCACGCTCAACCATGTCCGTGTCTGCCATGATGCACCTCGTTCCCTCTGTCACATTGTGTGGCAGCTCTTCACTGAGCACATGACGCTCAACCATGGCCTTCTTTGCCATGATGCACCTCGCCCCCGCTGTCATATTGTGTGGCAGCTCTTCACTGAGCACATCACGCTCGACCATGTCCTTGTCTGCCATGATGCACCTCGTCCCCTCTGTCACATTGTGTGGCAGCTCTTCACTGAGCACATGACGCTCAACCACGTCCTTGTCTGCCATGATGCACCTCGTTCCCCCTGTCACATTGTGTGGCAGCTCTTCACTGAGCACATCACGCTCAACCATGTCCTTGTCTGCCATGATGCACCTCGTCCCCTCTGTCACATTGTGTGGCAGCTCTTCACTGAGCACATCACGCTCAACCATGTCCTTGTCTGCCATGATGCACCTCGCCCCCTCTGTCACATTGTGTGGCAGCTCTTCACTGAGCACATGACGCTCAACCATGTCCGTGTCTGCCATGATGCACCTCGCCCCCTCTGTCACATTGTGTGGCAGCTCTTCACTGAGCACATCACGCTCAACCATGTCCTTGTCTGCCATGATGCACCTCGCCCCCTCTGTCACATTGTGTGGCAGCTCTTCACTGAGCACATCACGCTCAACCATGTCCGTGTCTGCCATGATGCAGCTCGTCCCCTCTGTCACATTGTGTGGCAGCTCTTCACTGAGCACATCACGCTCAACCATGTCCTTCTCTGCCAGGATGCACCTCGCCCCCTCTGTCACATTGTGTGGCAGCTCTTCACTGAGCACATCACACTCAACCATGTACGTGTCTGCCATGATGAACCTCGTCCCCTCTGTCACATTGTGTGGCAGCTCTTCACTGAGCACATCACGCTCAACCATGTCCTTCTCTCCCATGATGCACCTCGTCTCCTGTCACATTGTGTGGCAGCTCTTCACTGAGCACATCACGCTCAACCATGTCCGTGTCTGCCATGATGCACCTCGCCCCCTCTGTCACATTGTGTGGCAGCTCCTCGCTGAGCACATCACGCTCAACCATGTCCTCGTCTGCCATGATGCACCTCGCCCCCTCTGTCACATTGTGTGGCAGCTCTTCACTGAGCACATCACGCTCAACCATGTCCTCGTCTGCCATGATGCACCTCGCCCCCTCTGTCACATTGTGTGGCAGCTCTTCACTGAGCACATCACGCTCAACCATGTCCTCGTCTGCCATGATGCACCTCGCCCCCTCTGTCACATTGTGTGGCAGCTCTTCACTGAGCACATCACGCTCAACCATGTCCGTGTCTGCCATGATGCACCTCGCCCCCTCTGTCACATTGTGTGGCAGCTCTTCACTGAGCACATCACGCTCAACCATGTCCTTGTCTGCCATGATGCACCTCGCCCCCTCTGTCACATTGTGTGGCAGCTCTTCACTGAGCACATCACGCTCAACCATGTCCTTGTCTGCCATGATGCACCTCGCCTCCTCTGTCACATTGTGTGGCAGCTCTTCACTGAGCACATCACGCTCAACCATGGCCTTCTCTCCCATGATGCAGCTCGTCCCCTCTGTCACATTGTGTGGCAGCTCTTCACTGAGCACATCACGCTCAACCATGGCCTTCTCTCCCATGATGCAGCTCGTCCCCTCTGTCACATTGTGTGGCAGCTCTTCACTGAGCACATCACGCTCAACCATGTCCTTGTCTGCCATGATGCACCTCGCCCCCTCTGTCACATTGTGTGGCAGCTCTTCACTGAGCACATCACACTCAACCATGTCCGTGTCTGCCATGATGCACCTCGCCCCCTCTGTCACATTGTGTGGCAGCTCTTCACTGAGCACATCACGCTCAACCATGTCCTTCTCTGCCATGATGCACCTCGCCCCCTCTGTCACATTGTGTGGCAGCTCTTCACTGAGCACATCACGCTCAACCATGTCCGTGTCTGCCATGATGCACCTCGCCCCCTCTGTCACATTGTGTGGCAGCTCTTCACTGAGCACATCACGCTCAACCATGTCCTCGTCTGCCATGATGCACCTCGCCCCCTCTGTCACATTGTGTGGCAGCTCTTCACTGAGCACATCACGCTCAACCATGTCCGTGTCTGCCATGATGCACCTCGCCCCCTCTGTCACATTGTGTGGCAGCTCTTCACTGAGCACATCACGCTCAACCATGTCCTTGTCTGCCATGATGCACCTCGCCCCCTCTGTCACATTGTGTGGCAGCTCTTCACTGAGCACATCACGCTCAACCATGTCCTTCTCTGCCATGATGCACCTCGCCCCCTCTGTCACATTGTGTGGCAGCTCTTCACTGAGCACATCACGCTCAACCATGTCCTTCTCTGCCATGATGCACCTCGCCCCCTCTGTCACATTGTGTGGCAGCTCTTCACTGAGCACATCACGCTCAACCATGTCCTTCTCTGCCATGATGCACCTCGCCCCCTCTGTCACATTGTGTGGCAGCTCTTCACTGAGCACATCACGCTCAACCATGTCCTTCTCTGCCATGATGCACCTCGCCCCCTCTGTCACATTGTGTGGCAGCTCTTCACTGAGCACATCACGCTCAACCATGTCCGTGTCTGCCATGATGCACCTCGCCCCCTCTGTCACATTGTGTGGCAGCTCCTCGCTGAGCACATCACGCTCAACCATGTCCGTGTCTGCCATGATGCACCTCGCCCCCTCTGTCACATTGTGTGGCAGCTCTTCACTGAGCACATCACGCTCAACCATGTCCGTGTCTGCCATGATGCACCTCGCCCCCTCTGTCACATTGTGTGGCAGCTCTTCACTGAGCACATCACGCTCAACCATGTCCTTGTCTGCCATGATGCACCTCGTTCCCTCTGTCACATCGTGTGGCAGCTCTTCACTGAGCACATGACGCTCAACCATGTCCGTGTCTGCCATGATGCACCTCGCCCCCTGTCACATTGTGTGGCAGCTCTTCACTGAGCACATCACGCTCAACCATGTCCGTGTCTGCCATGATGCACCTCGCCCCCTCTGTCACATTGTGTGGCAGCTCTTCACTGAGCACATCACGCTCAACCATGTCCTCGTCTGCCATGATGCACCTCGCCCCCTCTGTCACATTGTGTGGCAGCTCTTCACTGAGCACATCACGCTCAACCATGTCCGTGTCTGCCATGATGCACCTCGCCCCCTCTGTCACATTGTGTGGCAGCTCTTCACTGAGCACATCACGCTCAACCATGTCCTTCTCTGCCATGATGCACCTCGCCCCCTCTGTCACATTGTGTGGCAGCTCTTCACTGAGCACATCACGCTCAACCATGTCCTTCTCTGCCATGATGCACCTCGCCCCCTCTGTCACATTGTGTGGCAGCTCTTCACTGAGCACATCACGCTCAACCATGTCCTTGTCTGCCATGATGCACCTCGTTCCCTCTGTCACATCGTGTGGCAGCTCTTCACTGAGCACATGACGCTCAACCATGTCCGTGTCTGCCATGATGCACCTCGCCCCCTGTCACATTGTGTGGCAGCTCTTCACTGAGCACATCACGCTCAACCATGTCCGTGTCTGCCATGATGCACCTCGCCCCCTCTGTCACATTGTGTGGCAGCTCTTCACTGAGCACATCACGCTCAACCATGTCCTCGTCTGCCATGATGCACCTCGCCCCCTCTGTCACATTGTGTGGCAGCTCTTCACTGAGCACATCACGCTCAACCATGTTCGTGTCTGCCATGATGCACCTCGCCCCCTCTGTCACATTGTGTGGCAGCTCTTCACTGAGCACATCACGCTCAACCATGTCCTTCTCTGCCATGATGCACCTCGCCCCCTCTGTCACATTGTGTGGCAGCTCTTCACTGAGCACATCACGCTCAACCATGTCCTTCTCTGCCATGATGCACCTCGCCCCCTCTGTCACATTGTGTGGCAGCTCTTCACTGAGCACATCACGCTCAACCATGTCCTTCTCTGCCATGATGCACCTCGCCCCCTCTGTCACATTGTGTGGCAGCTCTTCACTGAGCACATCACGCTCAACCATGTCCGTGTCTGCCATGATGCACCTCGCCCCCTCTGTCACATTGTGTGGCAGCTCCTCGCTGAGCACATCACGCTCAACCATGTCCGTGTCTGCCATGATGCACCTCGCCCCCTCTGTCACATTGTGTGGCAGCTCTTCACTGAGCACATCACGCTCAACCATGTCCGTGTCTGCCATGATGCACCTCGCCCCCTCTGTCACATTGTGTGGCAGCTCTTCACTGAGCACATCACGCTCAACCATGTCCTTGTCTGCCATGATGCACCTCGTTCCCTCTGTCACATCGTGTGGCAGCTCTTCACTGAGCACATGACGCTCAACCATGTCCGTGTCTGCCATGATGCACCTCGCCCCCTGTCACATTGTGTGGCAGCTCTTCACTGAGCACATCACGCTCAACCATGTCCTCGTCTGCCATGATGCACCTCGCCCCCTCTGTCACATTGTGTGGCAGCTCTTCACTGAGCACATGACGCTCACCCATGTCCGTGTCTGCTATGATGCACCTCGCCCCCTCTGTCACATTGTGTGGCAGCTCTTCACTGAGCACATCACGCTCACCCATGTCCGTGTCTGCTATGATGCACCTCGCCCCCTCTGTCACATTGTGTGGCAGCTCTTCACTGAGCACATCACGCTCAACCATGGCCTTCTCTCCCATGATGCACCTCGCCCCCTCTGTCACATTGTGTGGCAGCTCTTCACTGAGCACATGACGCTCAACCATGTCCGTGTCTGCTATGATGCACCTCGCCCCCTCTGTCACATTGTGTGGCAGCTCTTCACTGAGCACATCACGCTCAACCATGTCCTTTTCTGCTATGATGCACTTCGTTCCCTCTGTCACATTATGCGCCTTGAAGATTAATGTCATCATCGTATGATAGTGTTGCGGTCCTCTGCCGCGACAAGCCATAGAGCGATAATCTCGCTCTCACCAGTTATCACTGTGTATCAGCTCTGCAACTAATAAGCCTTGCTTCTGCTGCTGTTAATTTGTTTAATATTATTCCCTATTGATGTTGTATAAGCTTGTCAAACAACTGTAACAATATACCAATTCAATTCAATTCACGATTGCCATCTGCCACCATCAGAGGGTACAACGGCATACCCAGGTACTCCACTGCATAGTCCTACGCTGGTAGAAAATCCCCTGCAGGATGTCCTTGTCATCCTTAAGGATTTCAACAAGAGCATCTACAACGAAAGGAAAGAACATGCCAGGAAATGCAACACACAGCAAGCATATGAAAGCTCTTCAGATGACATACACATCCCACACTGCTATAAGCTTGTGAAATCCATAAGAAAAACTATTTCTTTACCAATACTTGCCATACAAACTCCCAGAATTATGGCAGAAACTTTATGTTATATATGCTGTAAATGCAATTGCACCCTAGAATATGTAACCGGTCATGAGGCACATTACATTCCAGACTGAAAGGAGAAACGGCTGGGCCTTACCATCATGCGTTTGTATCTCTTCCACCAGCGCTTCAACGTCATTTCTAATAGGTGCTTCGGCCCTTGCAACGTTGTGCAGGTCTTTAAGGTATTTTCCAGTCTGAGAATGGAGGTGCAGCTAAGCTGCTTCTTATTCGCTTTCATCATGAGCATTGCCGCTGTTTTTTCTTTGTCTAAAAGCCATTGTTTCGGAAGATGGTCTTAGTTGTCTGTAAATTTGTTTAAACATTAACAGCACATTTAGTAATGTAATCATAATGCTGATACTTTTAACATATCAAATTATATCATAAGGTAATATATCACACCAATATATAAAGTGAAAAAATTATACAGGCGATAAAATATAAAGATAACTATATATAAAACAAAGATTGTATAATATACAAGTGCTGAATATCACATAATAGCATAAGGTAATAAGTCCTTATATCACCAATATATAAAGTAAAAGAAAGAAATGTATATAAGACTTAGAAATAAAATAAAATAAAATAAATATATATACAAATAAAATTATGCCATATTTATGACACGTTCATGATGGTATTTACCTTTGTAACCTCATGGTTATGAGTGTCACACATTGACTGCACAATTAGACACTGTCGATCAGCTCTGGTTCAGAATTTCGATGCAAATGGACACTGCTTTTGGAATGTGCTGCAATAAATGAAAACAAAAACTTGTACACAGGTGAAATGTAAGCTTGTTTCGCATGAATTTGCAATCTACGCTGATTAGAGCTTACTGCAATTTCAGGAACTAGGTTGGAATAACAAGCAATAAAGATTGCTTTTGACCATTACCAATATTATAATAAAATATTAAGCTAAGTTGCCAAAAAAGTCGAAATAAATACTGTTTATTCTACAGTGTATGACAAAACTGGTCCCACTTGTCAGAAAATGAATTATTTAAACTAGATAAACTAATATTCGAAGTCTTACTTACTTTTGAGTTGTTCTGTCTCCTTTGGAAGGCGATTTAAACTTTTTACCGCCATAAATACAAGCGAAGTCCAATTCCAAAATTCTGTACTCCTGCTTGATTACTCTCTTTGGCAAGTCTTCAAAGTAGCTTCAATAGACCTTGAGATTCTGATGTATAATTGTATATATGAAGTTTGCCCATACCATTAAATTTGGTCAGATGATTCTTCGTACATTGAAAATTCATCTCCAACAACAAATGCACATCTTTCACTATCAACTATTTTTTTTTATTCAGATCCAGTGAGAAAAGTTTGCAAGATCTCTCAAACTTTTCTCGCAAGATAGAATTACTGTGAGAATCTGTATGTCATGTGACCATGTATCGTACAAATAGCCACATGGTTTATTCATACAGACCCGTACTTGTAGTCACATAGTTCATTTGTACAGACCTGTACGAATAGTCACATGGTTTTATTCATACAGACCCATACGAATAGTCACATGGATTACAAAGAAACCATGGACATGGTTTATTTGTACAGACCCGTACGAATAGCCACTACACTGTGAAAATGCGTCTGCTGTCAATGGAGTGTCAATATGAAGAAATATCTTCAATTGTTTATAACCATAAAAAATGATAACATTGCATTACAAACTTAAGTTTGGCATCATTAAAATTGTGTTTCTTTCTCATGTAAGTGATTTTCAGAGAGATCGTGCCAAAATTTTTGAAAATATAGACTGAAACATCACTCTATGTAGCATTTATGACTTAGACTTTAGCAGGTGAATAGATAGCCATACATGACCATTACAAGCAAAGAGCTGTGTAAGGTCATACCAGCAAGCGCACATGTGCCGTGCGAAACGGCCTCCAACATCCCCACACGCTCAACAAGCATCCCTTCCGCTAACTCGAAATACTTAATATCTTCTTCATTCTTATTTCTAATGTGGGGTAGGTCTTATAAAGGCTAAACTCACGCACAGACTGTACAATTCCGATTCCTTTCCAAGCTTTTTATTTCACAACACTTTGTCTGCCATGACAGTTCTCGCGAGGTTCTCATTATGCCTGCGAGATGACGTAGAGGTGCTACCGTGCGATCTGAAATTGGTCGTTGAACATTTTCGCTTCGTCATGGCCTCTTTGTCGGCGCGAGATTTGATATCGAATGTCAGCCGTGATTTGACGCTTCCGTACAATCACAACACAGAGCAGACTGAAGCACTTGTGTCGTTATATGAAGGAAACGATGTATTTTGCTTCTTACCAACCGGACATGGAAAGAGTAACATTATGGCATTACTCCCTTTGATGAAAGACAAAGTAAGACTTGACTTGTATGTACCCACCCTCTCCGTCCCCAAACCCCCTACATATCCACCAAATTTCCACTTATCGTTATCTTTAAATATTTGACAAGAAAAGAATAAAATTGCAACCCATTTTATATATATATGATAATATATACAAATATATTATAATTAAATAATCGCTAATCTTTTACAATTAAATTATGGGGATGATATTTTTTCTATATTTCACATAGTGTCTTAATATAAAAACGTATATATAACCATACGGTTGTAAGATTAATAATACATTTGTATAATAATATAATTATTACATGAATACCATTGATGAATATAATATGTTTTGGGGGCCTAGAGAGGAAAACAATTTGGCTTTGTAAATAATATTATAAAACTATCGATTATCATTGACCCATACCGCTGAAGGCTCCAGAAAAAAACCACAGAAAGTTCGTATACATTATTTCAGTTCTTTGTATATTCTTTGGGAAGAGTTTCACTAAATAGTATACAAATTTTAACATTATAACAATGTTACCTGTTGTATTCGTGTCCTCGTTTTGAAAATTCTATATCACAAATTGAGCATGTATGTCAGTATGATTCGTTGACACATTGGAAGACATGTTTGATGTAAACAAAAGCCGGCATTAGCCGTCGCGCATATACCTCCATAATGGTTGTGTAGTATCTCGGCCCAGGCCCGGTGGATTAAACACACCAAGCCCCTCGGGCCTAACGTGTAAGGTGTTCGCTCTGGATGCGAAGGTTGATGGTTCGAATCCCGCCAGGGGCGGGTAGAGAACTTTCGGCGTCCATTCGGGCCTGGGACCAGAAATACTACATTTGGTGCCGATGGAGACGAACCTGGGTTGTCGGAGCCACCCGGAGCCACATGACAAGGCCAGCGTCCGGGTTACGGCGTGGCGCATGGTGGCGGTTACTGCGAGGTCGCAGTCCATTGGGGAAAGGGTGGAGTGTGATATCTCGGCCCAGGCCCGGTGGATAAAAGACACCAAGCGCCTCGGGCCATTTAGTTCCCTTTGGCCTAACGTGTAAGGTGTTCGCTCGGGATGCGAAAGGTCGCCGGTTCGAAACCCGCCTCTGCGGGTAGAACTTTCGGCGTCCATTTGGGCCTGGGTACAGAAATATCACAGTTGTACCTCACGTGACCGGAACTAGAACTGTCATGGCTGACTTGGTGATTTAGGAATTATTTTTTTGCAAACAAATTGGATTGTTACCGTTTTAACGTGAGTAATTGATAAATAAGTTATACCCCTCGTTTAATAACATGTTAGAGAAGATAATGGATATTTCTATTTGTCTTGCCAGTCTAAAAATGAGCGTGTGGGGATGTTGGATGCCGTTTCGCATGGCACATGTGCGCTTGCTGGTATGACCTTACACAGCTCTTTGCTTGTAATGGTCATGTATGGCTAGTGAATAGAGTGATAGATTATAACCACACTGATTGACAGGCGACGCAAATAAACTGATACAGGCCAGGCAGTACTGCCCCCCCCCACCCCCACCCCATCGCCCCGATCAATTATGAACATCAATCATTAGGTTATATTGATAAATGGTCCCAATAAAAGGCAATAGAGTGCAAACAAAAATTTCACAGGTGAACATTTTAAGGGTACACAATAAAACCCGGAATAGCTGCAGAATAGTTGGAGAAAACCCGGAATAGTACCAACCATCTTTCTGTGGCAGTGACGGGGGTATGTACGTACATATAATCAGGATAATCGATATAATATAAAGACTTACTTGTTTGCTAGCCGTAAACGAAAATCTAACACAATTAGTATCCATTTGACTGAGTTATATCCACATATGTCGAGGGCTGTTATTAAAATACTAATTGTGTTGGATTTTCGTTTACAGCTAGCAAATAAATCTTCATGATTATATCAATTATATATATGTACATACCCCCGTCACTGCTACAGAAAGGTGGTTAGTACTATTCTGGGTTTTCTCCAACTATTCCGCAGCTATTCCGGGTTTTATTGACAACCCATTTTAAGCCAAATTAATAAGGGTCACATGACATAGCCTGAATGTTTAGACAGTACCGTCTGAACATTTAGGCTAAGGGTCTGGTCACAATTTAAATGCCACATAGATCTATAGCCTGAAAATCAGACGTTAATGTCGTGAGACAGTCTGACCTCATCTTACCTTGATTCAACCAGTGATTCAACAGAAAATTGCCATATGACATGTTCTACTGCTCTGGCGTTACGTCAGAAGTTCAACTGTCAGTAAAACATCATATCAGCTTTATATAGGCGTATTGACTGAGTCTCTTTAACAAGTTTTTCAATATGTTCTAAACGATTCTTAGGCTTCTTTCGATTTGCAACATTCGGGCGCTTTACAAACGGCCTTGACCTTCCATACACTTTTGCTCTTAAAGATGTCGGCCGCTAAGTGGCTGAGCGCTGGTTCCCTGATCATTCAGAATTATATAAGCATGTAGTTATGTGATATTTCCGATGGAGGGCCTTTTCTGACTTTGATTTACTTCTCGTTGTGTTAATTTAATATGTTGTAGTTAAAACCTAGAAGGCGAGCGTAGCCTTTGACTTTGTTGTGAAGCAATTTTTTGGACTCCCACTGATGATAACTAGGCTAAACTGTTTCTCATAACCTTATGACTTGTTCTTTTTAAAGGTGAAGTTTTACATATTATCATATTATGCTATTTTGTATATTTAATATCAAACTTAAAGTTTTGGTACTGAAAAAGTAGTTAGTACATTTGATTTGTAGTCAAGTGACCTGCCCCTGACAAAATCTGTCATGATTTAGGTTCCTATTAGATCTACCCTAGGTTGCTTTATTTGTGATCTGTAATGTTTTGTTCAAGAGAAATTGCCATCTGAAAATAGGCTAAAGCAATGAAACAAATTGACTCACCGAAAATGTTCGTTCTCAAAGTTTAAAAATGCTGTGTTTTGTGGGGAGGGCTCATTGCATGGTGTAGGTGGAGTGCCATGGTCAGATAGATGTGGCCGGCAATAATTATGTTCCTGCCTTCCTGCTCCCTGATTTGGATTTGTAACTTCAGGACTCAGCTCATGTAATGAACGTGAGTAATTATGCTCAAGATCTCTAGAATTTGAAACTGGGTGACTGGTTGACTGGGTTGTGTTACGGTTACCCAGTGTGAAGCAAAGAACTGTGAATATTTTTTTATGTAAGTGTGGTCCGCCATTATTCAACGTAGCACAACCAGCAAGAAGTAGTCTACGATAGACAGAGATCCCAAATGACACACAGCTGTGATAGAAGCTTTTAGTTTTGAAGTAGATGTACTAAAGAAGGGGAGCACAACTTGTTTTGATTTTATAATTGGACTACTGTACTACTTTTTAAATATAATGAAGAATGCTAATATATAGATATTCGAAGATCTTGATAACTGATTTCTAGATGTATAGAAGGTGGACCAGTCATTGCGCAGGTACCAGTGATTGCGCACTTGCAGAAATCTGATTTGATTTGTAGGAATTTGTATCCAAACCTATCCAGGCAGATGCCTTCATGTGTGACAGCTACATTGACATCTGTTTTGTAAGATTCCAAATGATCTACATATTATTTTCACCACCTTTTGCTTTGTGCGCAATCACTGGTACCTGCGCAATCACTGGTACCTGCGCAATCACTGGTCCAATTACTATAGGCTAATCTTAACTGAAGGGTTTGTTATCAACCAAAAAAAAAGCTATTTTTGTGCCAAATTGTTTAAAGCTTGGATCCAGCTTTGTACATTAACTTCTAGCTAATCTATATTAGAAGTTAATTATTTGACGGATCCTACACAGACGCCTAATGAACTTTCAAACAACCCACTTCAATGAACACAGATGTTGCTTTGGTTCGATAATTAGAGTAAAGTTACTTTTTAAAGTAAGCTTATATTAAAGAATACCAATGGATAGATGTTCGAAGATCTTAATAGATCTAACTTATCTCTAGATGTAGACAAAGCTTAATTAAAAGTTTTGTTAAAAATCTGCCAAACAACAGCAATTTTTGCCTGAATTTTTTTTAAAGCTTTGATCCAACTTAAGCTTAGTAAGTCTTACATTAATTTCCAGCTAGATCTGTATTAGAAGTTTATTTTAATGAAAGGCTAAAGACGGTTGTCCCAATCAAATGGTTCCCTTAGCTTGTCCAGGAACCAGTAAAAATTTCTTGACGGATCCTGCACGGATGCCTGATGAGCTGCCAAATCACCCAGTTAATTAAATGTGACACAAATAAGTGTTGAAAGTCATATGATTTTAGCCTAAATGTGACGTTAGATCTAGCACCTTTTGGATCACCAACCTTGATCTATATTTACAAAAGCTGAACTAGATTGTAGACCTAACAGATCTGGATCTAGGCCTAAGCTTAGATCTATAAACATGTACCGTTAACGAAGCAATTTTTGCCTCAAATTGTTTAAAGCTTAGATCCAACTTAAACTAAATTAGATCTATGGAACCTACATTAACTTAACTTCCAGCTAGATCTATATTAGTCAATTAGAATTCTATGTTATTGAAAGGCTCAGTAAACATTAGCTAAAAGAGTCAAATATGGTCCCCTGGTCAGGGTCAAAACTGTTCTATGGATCCTACACTGGCGCCTAGCCTCCTAGGCTAGATCTAAATATTACACAAATAAGTTACCTTAGCACTTTAATGTATATAAATTTACAAAAGCTAAGCTAGACGTTAAAATGTTGTAACATCAACGAAACCTGGTAAACTGCTGACAGATCTGAAACTGTCGTCTGCGCGTTCGACTTGTGCTGCCACCCAGCGAATGCATCGCGCGCGCGTTTTGAGCGCCCTCTGTCAGGAGAGAGGAGGAAACATGCATGTTGTCGCTATGATCAGCGCTTCATCAGTTGGAATTATGTTTTTGTATGTAAATTATCTACCAATTATGCACATTCTTTTGTGAATGTGCGGGTTTGGGCTGCATACCTGGGCTGCATATAGATCTAAGTTTGTGACAAAAAAAAAACATGAAATTTCCCAGAATGCATTTAAACGCATGCGCATGTCACACCACTGGGGGTCGACTGCCTGCTGATTTTTTTTCGCGCTTTACAGTATGGAGATACAGATTTTGTCAGTTTTTTACGTGTGTGTTATCTAAAGAGCTCGCTACGCTCGCTAATATCTATCAGCTTAATTTAGACAACCCTAAACTGGGCGTTCGTTTCGAGACGGTCTTGGCTTAACACCTAATGGCATAGGAAATCAGGCGAAACGCAGTGGTCAAATGATTTATTTAAAACCCTTAAACTCGATTAAGACAAGTCACAACTCCGTTAACGGTTCGCAACCTATCTGGCAGCAGTTTGTTAACTTGCTGGCAGCCTCTTGCTCCGCGAGGCGGTATATCCTATAACTCGTAATCTGTCTACATGTCCTAAATGCACACCCTCTCCCGATCGCTGCTCTCTCGCTAACTTTAAGGTAAGCCACCCATAATAGCAAGTTAAAAGAACCCTGTATTTGTGATTATTTTATGAAAGTATACCCAATTACACACCTTCTGGTGAAAGTGTAGGACACTTTACCGTCCCGTTAAAAAAATATTCTCCTTTTTCCAAGTAAAAAAATTTTCATTTCACAAAATGACTAAAACTTGACACCTACCACGAATATGTGATTTTGCTACAATTCAGCTCAATAAGTAGTCATTATCATCAGTAATAGCTCTTTTGAAAGCTTTAACCTAGTGCAATACGGGAATGATATTCAAAAATGTAAAGAGTAGCCAAAACAAATAACAGAATGGTAATAATAAAGTGCAGTTATGCAAAAACAGGACCGTTTTTGCAAAAATTCGAAATCACCACATTCACAAAGTTGGCTATAATTTCATCAAAAATGAAAATCTTGACACCAAACTACGTTTAAAAACTTCTAAATACATAGTTCTTGTAATAAAAATAAAGAAAAATATAGGTAGCCGTGCAAATTTCCCTATAAACACGTCCTGAAGCTTGAAAATGTTATTTCAGAAATATTTTTTTGGAGCAGCTTATTTCACACTAATTATCAGTAATTTACGCCTTGTGTTCACATTTTAATAAATTTGGTTATATGTAATGGTCTCCGATATAATTATGATCTACAAGAATGTTTTCTGAACTATTTACACGTTTTCTCCATGTTTTTTTCTAGAATATTCGATTGGAATATTCGGAATTTATCACGAAGGGCCATTCTCGGGGAAATACCCTGTGAATGACGTCACGAATTGGGGATTCCCTGTGAATGACGTAACGAGTTAGGGATTCCCCTTTCACTGACACCCGCCGGTGTTTGTCGATGTTTACCGAGGTCTTCTCTAAATCGCCGAAGCTTATTATACGATGCTCTATTTATTTTACCTATGTCACCACTTCTTTTGCTGTGTTTTATTCGTACTTTGTTTCATTAAGACTGCGTAAAATATCAGGGCTACAGCCCGCCGATGTTTACCGAGATCTGCTCAAAATCGCCGAGGTTCATTATGGGTGGCTTACCTTAAAACAGAGGCGGTGACATCACCGCTACAGTTGCAATAGCAACGCACGCGAGGACAACTACAGTGCGGTGCAAAAGTATGGAGACCTAGGATACCATAGTTACACCCTGGGTGAAGACCCGTAGGGTTTTGTGTACGGACTCTCTCTCCACTTTGTTAAGCTGACCGTCTGGATCAGAATTTGTTAGTAAAGAGTACCCACCCCCGGATGTGAAAAAACAAAAAGAGATACGTGGGGGGCGGTCTCAAAATTGAAAAATCAACCGGTGGCCTAGTGGGCGGCAATTAAGTCTTTTGTTGTGGAGTGTGCTCTGCCAGGCTAACCCAGCGGCCGGCGCGTGGCTCGAGCCCCACCTGTGCATAGGATTTAGTTATAGGTTACTCCCGGAAACATGGCTCCTCTCTTCCTCGTTTCATTGCCGCGATATGGCCTACATAGGATTAAATCGTCCTGTCTAGCCCAACCAACTCACCCCGTGGCATAGTGTAAATGTTTCAAATAACTAGAGCCACAGTAATGGGTCATCGTAACAAGGCCATGCACAGTTAGTTATATGGGCGAGAAGTATTTGGTTTTCCGCCCGATGAGCAAGATGAATCTGATTGGTCAGCTGCCGAACAATGTGTCACGTGACATGGGGGATGTTAGTGCAAAATATACTGAATCGGGACGAAAATTTACATAACATCTCCATATGATGTGCTATTAGATATTGGAAGTAAGCTTAGCTCCCCGCATGAGCTTCACGAAAAAGCTGACGAATCGTCATCTCGCGCACTGTGCCTGAGATCTCGCAGGTGAAACCTCGCGATGTCAGCCATGTTTGCTCACTTATTTCTGGATTTGGTTGTCGTTCCATAATTCTTTATTTGTCGCGACTAGACAGGACTCGTTTACGGACTGATGAAATTAATAAATTACTTAGAAATCCGACTTACGCATTTACGGGGCCCGTCAAGGGCGGTAAAGGTGCGATATTGGGAGTTGAAGCGGGTACCTGTCGCTCAGTTCCAGGGGTAGTTCGACACCTTGAGTGTTTTGTATACGCTGTGGGGCCCTCTATTCACCCCCCCCCCCCCCCCCCGCCCCACGTACACCCTCCACTGATTTACTGTGCCAGTGGTTACACCGGTCTTTCTGGTATTCGTTAGTCGATATTGAGCTGGGGAACTCGTATGCTGTGGCCGGTAAACAGGAGGTACCAAACGCACTCGACTAGAGTTATACATATATATTAACGTTTATTCTTGCATTCATTCCGTCCTCCTAATCTTCGCCTTGTTCTGTGCGTGTCTATTGGGTCAAGGTCGTCAGTTGGTTTTGTTCAGTCATTGTCATTCCCCATTGGCTGTCTAGCCAATGGCCAGTCGCGTCAATAAAGCGTGAAGATGAACAGTGCCCGCGAGCTGCTAACATTAAGGGGTTTAACCCCGTTGGACGGGCGGTCGATGGTGGTTATGTAAAAGCAATCTAATGGGTATCTTAATAGTGTGAATTACAGGGAGTTTTAAGTTTCCAAAATAAGCCAAATGTGGCGGAGCTCAAATGCGGACTTTAACAATAGCGGTGGAACACTCGACTGTAGATCAGGCCTCGTTAAGTTCGACACAACGGGAGCAATATTTAGATCTAGAATCAGGCATTAGAATGGAACAGGGCGAAATATTCGGCCCCAGCCGTTTCGAACTTATGCGGCCAGGTCCCTAGTTCGAAATTAGATCTAACCCAGGGCGTCGTTGTCCCAGCAGGTTCCATGGCCCGAGGTCGTGTGTACAGAACGGGCCTGAAACAATTTCGTTTCATTTCTGTCGTCGATGGGCCTTAAACAATTTACTGTATCGATTGCATTTACAATTGCGCACACATAGACCGTATGAAACACCTTTATTTGCACCGGATTCAAACATAATTTTACATTAGACATAACACACCTATTCCGCAGGGGAAATGGGATCCCACAACTACTTATGCTAATACGCCAGGCGACTATTCGTCAAAAGCATGTATTTAAATTACCTAATGTGCATCCTTGAATAAGCTTCTAACAAAAAAGTGATACGCGAACGTGGCCTCACATGCGAAAGGTGCAGAATAATATGTGCAAACATATGGTTTCTCTCCTATGTGGGTTCTTTAGCGCGCCGTTCTTTGCACATGACGTAAATCATATTTTTCATGCAAATGGTTTCTCTCCTGAGTGGGTCCTCACGTGATAACTTAGCGTGCTTGAATCTGCAAAAGATGCTGAACACAATGTCAAACCAATGGTCTTTCGCCTGTGTGAGTTTTCACGTGAATGGTTAGCGAGCCCTTACTTGCAAATGGGGCAAAACACACTTTGCACAAACATGGTTTATCTCCCATGTGGGTCCTCAAGTGAGTCGTTAGCCCGCCCTTACTTGCGTAAGATGCAGAACACACTGTGCAAACAAATGGTCTCTCGCCTGTGTGAGTTCTCACGTGAATGGTTAGTGCGCCCTTTTGTGCGAAAGATGCAGAACAAAATGGGCAAGGAAATGGTTTCTCTCCCGTATGGGTCCTCCCGTGGGTCTTTAGCCCGATCTTACTTGTAAAAGACGCTGAACACAACGTACAAACAAATGGACTTTCGCCTGTGTGAGTTCTCACGTGATCCCTTAGCGACCACTTTCTCGTGAAGGACGCTGAACATACTTTGCATACAAATGGTTTCTCTCCTGAGTGGCTCTTCAAGTGATAACTTAGCGAGCTCGAATCTGCAAAGCATGCTGAACACGATGTGCAAACAAATGGTTTCTCTCCTGTGTGGGTCCTCAAGTGACGACTTAGGTGGCACTTCTGTGCGAAACACGCAGAACACACTTTGCAAACAAATGGTTTTTTTCCTGTATGGGTCCTCACATGCTGCGTTAGCGAGCTCTGCTGCGTGAAAGACGCAGAGCATAATGTGCAAATATATGGTTTCTCTCCCGTGTGGATCCTCACGTGAGCCGTTAGCGCGCTCTGCTGCGTGAAAGACGCAGAGCATAATGTGCAAATATATGGTTTCTCTCCCGTGTGGATCCTCACGTGAATCTTTAGACCCTTTTTAAGTGCGAAAGTCGCCGAACACACTTTGCAAGCAAATGGTTTCTCTCCCGTGTGGGTGCTCGCGTGAGTCGTTAGCGAGCTCCTGTGCTTGAACGACGCACAACACAATGTGCAAACATATGGTTTCTCTCCCGTGTGGATCCTCACGTGAATCTTTAGACCGCCCTTACTTGCGAAAGACGCCAAACACACTTTGCAAGCAAACGGTTTCTCTCCCGTGTGGGTCCTCGCGTGAGTCGTTAGCGAGCTCTTCTGCGTGAAAGACGAGGAGCATGTTGTGCAAACATATGGTTTCTCTCCCGTGTGGATTCTCAAATGAATCTTTAGACGGTTCTTAGTTGCGAAAGACACCGAACAAACGTTGCAACAATATGGTTTCTCTCCCATGTGGGTCCTCGCGGGAGTCGCTAGACCGGTGTTATTGGTGAAAGACGCAGAACGCACTTTACAGACACACGCCTTCTCGCCTGTATTCACCTTCATGTTAACATTTAGATCTTCTTTGCAGGAGGACGCACAGCTGAAAGCAGACATTTCACTATCGTGGGTCTCCAAGTGAGCCATTTAAACGAATATTGCCTTCAAAAGACGCAGGTGTTACGTCCGAGTTTCATATTTACGGCTGCCTGAAATAAGTTACTTAAATGATTTAATGTCAACACTTTCTTTTGCGTCTCCTGGGCTGGAGGTGTGTGTCGTGGTCCTCCGTGTGGGTCATTTCGGCCATGTTCCTCCGTGAAGCTGTATTACTTGTGCGGGAAGTAATACCACTCAGACAAGTAGAATGTTATCACTGTGGATTGTCTGGTAGACTGCGATGAACCCCAGGCGAAGTTTCCTCGTCAACGCTTACTCTGGTTGACTTCATATTCTGTAAGAAGTAAAACACACGCAGATAAACAAAGGATAGGCAAAGTATCGACGCTCTCGTTAAAATGACTTGTGTTTAGTGAGAAAACACTTACACAAGAAAGCTCTCTTAATGCATAACACAAGAAGGCGATGAGGCAAACTACCCGGAAACGCGCATGCAGAATACGAGCATATAGAATACGCGCATATAGCATACGCGCATATAGAATACGCGCACTTAGAATACGCGCACATAGAATACGCGCATATAGAATATTCGCATATAGAATACGCGCATATAGAATACGTGCACACAGAATAGGCGCATATAGAATACGCGCACATCGAATAAGCGCATATAGATTACGCGCATATAAATACGCGCATATAGAATACACGCATATGGAATACGCGCATAGAGAAAGGGCGGAAATCGAATACGCGCATATATAGGGTCCGAATGGTCGATCAGATAAAAGAATTTAAACCCACACCGACACATGTATATTATTGGGCTACAATTGTGATGTGCAATATATATATATATCGAGATCAATACTTTCGATGATATCAATCTGTAGTTGTATTTTGATGTAGTAACGACATAAGTTAATGTTTTATCAATTATTGTAGTGTATATGTATGTATCAATATATAAGATAGAGAAATATCGCACATGTTAGGAAACTACTTAGGTGTTCCCACAGGTTCCACCCCTTACAGCTGTGCATGTAGGCTATCATGTTGTACCCCCAACGATCTCTTACAGGTGTGCATGTAGGCTATCATGTTGTTGTACCCCCAACGATCTCTTACAGCTGTGCATGTAGGCTATCATGTTGTACCCCCAACGATCTCTTACAGGTGTGCATGTAGGCTATCATGTTGTACCCCCAACGATCTCTTACAGCTGTGCATGTAGGCTATCATGTTGTATCCCCAACGATCTCTTACAGGTGTGCATGTAGACTATCATGTTGTACCCCCCACGATCTCTTACAGCTGTGCATGTAGGCTATCATGTTGTACCCCAACCATCCCTTACATGTCTGCATGGCGGCTGTCATGTTGTATTCCCAACCATCCATTACAGGTGTGCATGCCGGCTGTCATGTTGTACCCCCAACCATCTTTTACAGGTGTGCATGCCGGCTGTCATGTTGTACTCCTAACCATCCCTTACAGATGTGCATGCAGGCTGTCAGGTTGTACCCCCGACCATCCCTTACAGGTGTGCATGCCGGCTGTCAGGTTGTACCCCAACCATCCCTTACAGGTGTGCATGCCGGCTGTCATGTTGTACCCCAACCATCCCTTACAGGTGTGCATGCCGGCTGTCATGTACCCACAACCATCCCTTACATGTGTCCATGCCGGCTGTCATGTTATACCCCAACCCTCCCTTACAGGTGTGCATGCCGGCTGTCATGTTGTACCCCAACCATCCCTTACAGGTGTGCATGCCGGCTGTCATGTACCCCCAACCATCCCTTACAGGTGTGCATGCCGGCTGTCATGTTGTACCCCAACCATCCCTTACAGGTGTGCATGCCGGCTGTCATGTTGTACCCCAACCATCCCTTACAGGTGTGCATGCCGGCTGTCATGTTGTACCCCAACCATCCCTTACAGGTGTGCATGCCGGCTGTCATGTTGTACCCCAACCATCCCTTACAGGTGTGCATGCCGGCTGTCATGTTGTATCCCCAACCATCCCTTACAGGTGTGCATGCCGGCTGTCATGTACCCCCAACCATCCCTTACAGGTGTGCATGCAGGCCGTCATGTTGTACCCCAACCATCCCTTACAGGTGTGCATGCCGGCTGTCATGTTGTACCCCAACCATCCCTTACAGGTGTGCATGCCGGCTGTCATGTTGTACCCCAACCATCCCTTACAGGTGTGCATGCCGCCTGTCATGTTGTACCCCAACCATCCCTTACAGGTGTGCATGCCGGCCGTCATGTTGTACCTCCAACCATCCCTTACAGGTGTGCATGCCGGCTGTCATGTACCCCCAACCATCCCTTACAGGTGTCCATGCCGGCTGTCATGTTGTACCCCAACCACCCCATACAGGTGTGCAAGCCGGCTGTCATGTTGTACCCCAACCAGCCCTTACAGGTGTGCATGCAGGCTGTCATGTTGTACCCCAACCATCCCTTACAGGTGTCCATGCCGGCTGTCATGTTGTACCCCAACCACCCCATACAGGTGAGCATGCCGGCTGTCATGTACCCCCAACCATCCCTTACAGCTGTGCATGCAGGCTGTCATTTTGTACCCCAACCATCCCTTACATGTCTGCATGGCGGCTGTCATGTTGTATTCCCAACCATCCATTACAGGTGTGCATGCCGGCTGTCATGTTGTACCCCCAACCATCTTTTACAGGTGTGCATGCCGGCTGTCATGTTGTACTCCCAACCATCCCTTACAGATGTGCATGCAGGCTGTCAGGTTGTACCCCCGACCATCCCTTACAGGTGTGCATGCCGGCCGTCATGTTGTACCCCAACCATCCCTTACAGGTGTGCATGCCGGCTGTCATGTTGTACCCCAACCATCCCTTACAGGTGTGCATGCCGGCTGTCATGTACCCCCAACCATCCCTTACAAGTGTGCATGCCGGCTGTCATGTTGTACCCCAACCATCCCTTACAGGTGTGCATGCCGGCTGTCATGTATCCACAACCATCCCTTACAGGTGTGCATGCCGGCTGTCATGTTATACCCCAACCATCCCTTACAGGTGTGCATGCAGGCCGTCATGTTGTACCCCAACCATCCCCTACAGGTGTGCATGCCGGCTGTCATGTACCCCCAACCATCCCTTACAGGTGTGCATGCAGGCCGTCATGTTGTACCCCAACCATCCCTTACAGGTGTGCATGCCGGCTGTCATGTACCCCTAACCATCCCTTACAGGTGTGCATGCCGGCTGTCATGTACCCCCAACCATCCCTTACAGGTGTGCATGCAGGCCGTCATGTTGTACCTCCAACCATCCCTTACAGGTGTGCATGCCGGCTGTCATGTACCCCCAACCATCCCTTACAGGTGTCCATGCCGGCTGTCATGTTGTACCCCAACCACCCCATACAGGTGTGCAAGCCGGCTGTCATGTTGTACCCCAACCATCCCTTACAGGTGTGCATGCAGGCTGTCATGTCGTACCCCAACCATCCCATACAGGTGTGCAAGCCGGCTGTCATGTTGTACCCCAACCATCCCTTACAGGTGTGCATGCCGGCTGTCGTGTTGTACCCCACCCATCCCTTACAGGTGTGCATGCCGGCTGTCATGTTGTACCCCAACCATCCCTTACGGGTGTGCATGCCGGCTGTCATGTTGTACCCCAACCATCCCTTACAGGTGTGCATGCCGGCTGTCATGTTGTACCCCAACCCTCCCTTACAGGTGTGCATGCCGGCTGTCATGTTGTACCCCAACCATCCCTTACAGGTGTGCATGCCGGCTGTCATGTTGTACCCCAACCATCCCTTACAGGTGTGCATGCCGGCTGTCATGTTATACCCCAACCATCCCTTACAGGTGTGCATGCAGGCCGTCATGTTGTACCCCAACCATCCCTTACAGGTGTGCATGCCGGCTGTCATGTTGTACCCCAACCATCCCTTACAGGTGTCCATGCCGGCTGTCATGTATCCCCAACCATCCCTTACAGATGTGCATGCCGGCTGTCATGTTGTACCCCAACCATCCCTTACAGGTGTGCATGCCGGCTGTCATGTACCCCCAACCATCCCTTACAAGTGTGCATGCCGGCTGTCATGTACCCCCAACCATCCCTTACAAGTGTGCATGCCGGCTGTCATGTTGTACCCCAACCATCCCTTACAGGTGTGCATGCCGGCTGTCATGTTGTACCCCAACCATCCCTTACAGGTGTGCATGCCGGCTGTCATGTTGTACCCCAACCATCCCTTACAGGTGTGCATGCCGGCTGTCATGTTGTACCCCAACCATCCCTTACAGGTGTGCATGCCGGCTGTCATGTTTTACCCCAACCATCCCTTACAGGTGTGCATGCCGGCTGTCATGTTGTACCCCAACCATCCCTTACAGGTGTGCATGCCGGCTGTCATGTTGTACCCCAACCATCCCTTACAGGTGTGCATGCCGGCTGTCATGTTGTATCCCCAACCATCCCTTACAGGTGTGCATGCAGGCTGTCATGTACCCCTAACCATCCCTTACAGGTGTGCATGCCGGCTGTCATGTACCCCTAACCATCCCTTACAGGTGTGCATGCCGGCTGTCATGTACCCCCAACCATCCCTTACAGGTGTGCATGCCGGCTGTCATGTTGTACCTCCAACCATCCCTTACAGGTGTGCATGCCGGCTTTCATGTACCCCTAACCATCCCCTACAGGTGTGCATGCCGGCTGTCATGTACCCCCAACCATCCCTTACAGGTGTGCATGCCGGCTGTCATGTTGTACCCCAACCATCCCTTACAGGTGTGCATGCCGGCTGTCATGTTGTACCCCAACCATCCCTTACAGGTGAGCATGCAGGCTGTCATGTTGTACCCCAACCATCCCTTACAGGTGTGCATGCCGGCTGTCATGCTATTGGCGTGTGCGGGGTGGGCCGGGCGGTCAGACTATTGTCGTGTGTGGGGTGGGGCCGGCTGTGAGGCTATTGGCGTGTGCAGGGTGGGCCGGGCGGTCAGACTATTGGCGTACATGGGGTGGGGCGGGCGGTCAGGCTATTGGCGGGTGTGGGGTGGGCCGGACGGTCAGGCTATTGGCGTGTGTGGGATGGGGCGGACAGTCAGACTATTGGCGTGTGTGGGGTGGGGCGGGCTGTGAGGCTATTGGCGTGTGCGGGGTGGGCCGGGCGGTCAGACTATTGTCGTGTGTGGGGTGGGGCGGGCTGTGGGGCTATTGGCGTGTGCTGGGTGGGCGGGACCGTCAGACTATTGGAGTGTGCGGGGTGGGCCGGGCGGTCAGACTATTGTCGTGTGTGGGGTGGGGCGGGCGGTCAGGCTATTGGGGTGTGTGGGGTGGGGCGGGCTGTTAGGCCATTGTCGTGGGCGGGGTTGCCCGGGCGGTCAGACTATTGTCGTGTGTGAGGTTGGGCGGGCTGTGGGGCTATTGGCGTGTGCTGGGTGGGCGGGACGGTCAGACTATTGTCGTGTGTGGGGTGGGGCCGGCTGTGAGGCTATTGGCGTGTGCGGGGTGGGCCGGGCGGTCAGACTATTGGGGTGTGTGGGGTGGGGCGGCCTGTGAGGATATTGGCGTGTGCGGGGTGGGCCGGGCGGTCAGGCTATTGGCGTGTGCGGGGTGGGCCGGGCGGTCAGACTATTGTCGTGTGTGGGGTGGGGCGGGCGGTCAGGCTATTGGCGTGTGCGGGGGCGACCGGGCGGTCAGACTATTGGGGTGTGTGGGGTGGGGCCGGCTGTGAGGCTATTGGCGTGTGTGGGGTGGGCCGGGCGGTCAGACTATTGTCGTGTGTGGGGTGGGGCCGGCTGTGAGGCTATTGGCGTGTGTGGGGTGGGGCGGGCTGTAAGGCTATTAGCGTGTGCGGGTTGGGCCGGGCGGTCAGACTTTCGTCATATGTGGGGTGGGGCAGGCTGTGAGGATATTGGCCTGTGCGGGGTGGGCCGGGCGGTCAGACTATTGTCGTGTGTGGGGTGGGGCCGGCTGTGAGGCTATTGGCGTGTGCGGGGTGGGGTCGGCTGTGAGGCTATTGGCGTGTGTGGGTGGGGCGTGCGGTCAGGCTATTGTCGTGTGTGGGTGGGGCCGGCTGTCAGGCTATTGGCGTGTGTGGGGTGGGGCGGGCGGTCAGACTATTGTCGTGTGTGGGGTGGGGCCGGCTGTGAGGCTATTGGCGTGTGTGGGGTGGGGCCGGCTGTGAGGCTATTGGCGTGTGTGGGTGGGGCGGGCGGTCAGGCTATTGTCGTGTGTGGGTGGGGCCGGCTCTCAGGCTATTGGCGTGTGTGGGGTGGGGCGGGCGGTCAGACTATTGTCGTGTGTGGGTCGGGCGGGCGGTCAGGCTATTGGCGTGTGCGGGGTGGGGCCGGCTGTGGGGCTATTGGTGTGTGCGGGTTGGGCCAAGCGGTCAGACTATTGTCGTGTGTGGGGTGGGGCCGGCTGTGAGGCTATTGGCGTGTGTGGGGTGGGCCGGGCGGTCAGACTATTGGCGTACATGGGGTGGGGCGGGCGGTCAGGTTATTGGCGTGTGCGGGGTGGGCCGGGCGGTCAGACTATTGTCGTGTGTGGGGTGGGGCGGGCGGTCAGGCTATTGGTGTGTGTGGGGTGGGGCCGGCTTTCAGGCTATTGGCGTGGGCGGGGTTGGCCGGGCGGTGAGACTTTTGGGGTGTGTAGAGTGGTAGAGTATGTATGGAGTGTGGAGTGTGGCGGGCGGTCATGCTATTGGCGTGTGAGAGGCGGGCTGTGAGGCTATTGGTGCGTGTGGGGTGGGCGGTGAGACTATTGGCGTACATGGGGTGGGGCGGGCGGTCAGGCTATCGTCATATGTGGGATGGGGCAGGCTGTGAGGATATTGGCCTGCGCAGGGTGGGCCGGGCGGTCAGACTATTGGCGTGTGTGGGGTGAGGCCGGCTGTGAGGCTATTGGCGTGTGTGGGTGGGTCCGGCTGTCAGGCTATTGGCGTGTGTGGGTGGGGCGGGCGGTCAGACTATTGTCGTGTGCGGGGTGGGGCCGGCTGTGAGGCTATTGATGTGTGCGGGGTGGGCCGGGCGGTCAGACTATTGTCGTGTGTGGGGTGGGGCCGGCTGTGAGGCTATTGGCGTGTGCGGGGTGGGGCGGGCGGTCAGACTATTGTCGTGTGTGGGTGGGGCGGGCGGTCAGACTATTGTCGTGTGTGGGGTGGGGCGGGCTGTTAGGATATTGGCGTGTGTGGGGTGGGCCGGACTGTCAGACTATTGTCGTGTGTGGAGTGGGCCGGGCGGTCAGACTATTGTCGTGTGTGGGGTGGGGCCGGCTGTGAGGCTATTGGCGTGTGCGGGGTGGGCCGGGCGGTCAGACTATTGTCGTGTGCGGGGTGGGGCCCGCTGTGAGGCTATTGGCGTGTGCGGGGTGGGCCGGGCAGTCAGACTATTGTCGTGTGCGGGGTGGGGCCGGCTGTGAGGCTATTGGCGTGTGCGGGGTGGGCCGGGCGGTCAGACAATTAGGGTGTGTGGGGTGGGGCGGGCGGTCAGACTATTGTCGTGTGTGGGGTGGGGCCGGCTGTGAGGCTATTGGCGTGTGTGGGTGGGGCGGGCGGTCAGGCTATTGTCGTGTGTGGGTGGGGCCGGCTGTGAGGCTATTGGCGTGTGCGGGGTGGGCCGGGCGGTCAGACTATTGTCGTGTGCGGGGTGGGGCCGGCTGTGAGGCTATTGGCGTGTGCGGGGTGGGCCGGGCGGTGAGATTTTTGGGGTGTGTAGAGTGGGGCGGGCTGTGAGGCTATTGGCGTGTGCGGGGTGGGCCGGGCGGTCAGACTATTGGCGTACATGGGGTGGGGCGGGCGGTCAGGATATTGGCGTGTGCAGGGTGGGCCGGGCGGTCAGACTATTGGCGTACATGGGGTGGGGCGGGCGGTCAGGCTATTGGCGTGTGTGGGGTGGGCCGGACGGTCAGGCTATTGGCGTGTGTGGGATGGGGCGGACGGTCAGACTATTGGCGTGTGTGGCGTGGGGCGGGCTGTAAGGCTATTGGCGTGTGCGGGGTGGGCCGGGCGGTCAGACTATTGGGGTGTGTGGGGTGGGGCGGGCTGTTAGGCTATTGTCGTGTGTTGGGTGGTGCCGGCTGTGAGGCTATTGGCGTGTGCGGGGTGGGCCGGGCGGTCAGCCTATTGGCGTACATCGGGTGGGGCGAGCGGTCAGGCTATTGGCGTGTGCGGGGTGGGCCGGGCGGTCAGACTATTGGGGTGTGTGGGGTGGGGCGGGCTGTGAGGCTATTGTCGTGTGTGGGATGGGGCCGGCTGTGAGGCTATTGGCGTGTGCGGGGTGGGCCGGGCGGAGAGACTTTTGGGGTGTGTAGAGTGGGGCGGGCTGTGAGGCTATTGGCGTGTGCGTGGTGGGCCGGGCGGTCAGACTATTGGCGTACATGGGGTGGGGCGGGCGGTCAGGATATTGGCGTGTGCAGGGTGGGCCGGGCGGTCAGACTATTGGCGTACATGGGGTGGGGCGGGCGGTCAGGCTATTGGCGTGTGTGGGGTGGGCCGGACGGTCAGACTATTGGCGTTTGTGGGGTGGGGCGGGCGGTCAGACTATTGGGGTGTGGGGGGTGAGGCGGTCTGTTAGGCTATTGTCGTGTGTCGCGTGGGGCCGGCTGTGAGGCTATTGGCGTGTGCGGGGTGGGCCGGGCGGTCAGCCTATTGGCGTACATGGGGTGGGGCGGGCGGTCAGGCTATTGGCGTGTGCGGGGTGGGCCGGGCGGTCGGGCTATTGGCGTGTGTAGGGCGGGGCGGGAGGTCAGGCTATTGGCGTGTGCGGGGTGGGCCGGGCGGTCAGACTATTGGGGTGTGTGGGGTGGGGCGGGCTGTGAGGCTATTGGCGTGTTCGGGGTGGGCCGGGCGGTCAGACTATTGGGATGTGTGGGGTCGGGCCGGCTGTGAGGCTATTGGCGTGTGCGGGGTGGGCCGGGCGGTCAGACTATTGTCGTGTGTAGGGTGGGGCGGGCGGTCGGGCTATTGGCGTGTGTAGGGCGGGGCGGGCGGTCAGGCTATTGGCGTGTGTGGGATGGGGCGGGCGGTCAGACTATTGGCGTGTGTGGGGTGGGCCGGGCTGTAAGGCTATTGTCGTGGGTGGGGTGGGGCCGGCTGTGAGGCTATTGGCGTGTGCGGGGTGGGCCGGGCGGTCAGACTATTGGGGTGTGTGGGGTGGGGCGGGCTGTTAGGCTATTGTCGTGTGTCGGGTGGGGCCGGCTGTGAGGCTATTGGCGTGTGCGGGGTGGGCCGGGCGGTCAGACTATTGGGGTGTGTCGGGTTAGGCAGGCTGTGAGGCTGTTGGCTTGTGTGGGGTGGGCCGGGCGGTCAGACTATTGTCGTGTGTGGGGTGGGGCCGGGCGGTCAGACTATTGGGGTGTGTGGGGTGGGGCGGGCTATGAGGCTATTGGCGTGTGTGGGGTGGGCCGAGCGGTCAGACTATTGGCGTGTGCATGGTGGGCCGGGCGGTCAAACTGTTGTCGTGTGTGCGGTGGGGCCGGCTGTGAGGCTATTGGCGTATGCGGGGTGGGCCGGGCGGTCAGACTATTGTCGTGTGTGGGTTGGGGCCGGCTGTGAGGCTATAGGCGTGTGCGGGGTGGGCCGGGCGGTCAGACTATTGTCGTGTGTGGGGTGGGGCCGGCTGTGAGGCTATTGGCGTGTGCGGGTTGGGCCGGGCGGTCGGGTTATTGGCGTGTGTAAGGCGGGGCGGGCGGTCAAGCTATTGGCGTGTGCGGGGTGGGCCGGGCGGTCAGACTATTGGCGTGTGCGGGGTGGGCCGGGCTGTGAGGCTATTGGCGTGTGCGGGGTGGGCCGGGCGGTCGGGTTATTGGCGTGTGTAGGGCGGGGCGGGCGGTCAGGCTATTGGCGTGTGCGGGGTGGGCCGGGCGGTCAGACTATTGGCGTGTGCGGGGTGGGCCGGGCTGTGAGGCTAGTGGCGTGTGCGGGGTGGGCCGGGCGGTCAGACTATTGTCGTGTGTGGGGTGGGGCCGGCTGTGAGGTTATTGGCGTGTGTGGGTTGGGCCGGGCGGTCAGGCTATTGGCGTGTGCAGGGTGGGGCGGGCGGTCAGGCTATTGGCGTGTGTGGGGTGGGGCGGGCGGTCGGGCTATTGGCGTGTGTAGGGTGGGGCGGGCGGTCAGGCTATTGGCGTGTGTGGGATGGGGCGGGCGGTCAGACTATTGGCGTGTGTGGGGTGGGGCAGGCTGTAAGGCTATTGTCGTGTGTGGGGTGGGGCCGGCTGTGAGGCTATTGGCGTGCGCGGGGTGGGCCGGGCGGTCAGACTATTGGGGTGTGTGGGGTGGGGCGGGCTGTTAGGCTATTGTCGTGTGTCGGGTGGGGCCGGCTGTGAGGCTATTGGCGTGTGCGGGGTGGGCCGGGCGGTCAGACTATTGGGGTGTGTGGGGTTAGGCCGGTTGTGAGGCTATTGGCTTGTGTGGGGTGGGCCGGGCGGTCAGACTATTGTCGTGTGTGGGGTGGGGCCGGGCGGTCAGACTATTGGGGTGTGTGGGGTGGGGCGGGCTATAAGGCTATTGGCGTGTGCGGGGTGGGCCGGGCGGTCAAACTATTGTCGTGTGTGCGGTTGGGCCGGCGGTCAGACTATTGGTGTACATGGGGTGGGGCGGGCGGTCAGGCTATTGGCGTGTGCGGGGTGGGCCGGGCGGTCAGACTATCGGCGTGTGTGGGGTGGGGCGGGCTGTGAGCCTATTGGCGTGTGCGGGGTGGGCCGGGCGGTCAGACTTGTCGTGTGTGGGGTGGGGCCGGCTGTGAGGCTATTGGCGTGTGTGGGGTGGGGCGGGCGGTCAGGCTATTGTCGTGTGTAGGGTGGGGCGGGCGATCAGGCTATTGGCGTGTGTGGTGTGGGGCGGGCGGTCGGGCTATTGGCGTGTGTAGGTTGGAGCGGGCGGTCAGGCTATTGGCGTGTGTGGGATGGGGCGGACGGTCAGACTATTGGCGTGTGTGGGGTGGGGCGGGCTGTAAGGCTATTGGCGTGTGCGGGGTGGGCCGGGCGGTCAGACTATTGGGGTGTGTGGGGTGGGGCGGGCTGTTAGGCTATTGTCGTGTGTCGGGTGGGGCCGGCTGTGAGGCTATTGGCGTGTGCGGGGTGGGCCGGCCGGTCAGCCTATTGGCGTACATGGGGTGGGGCGGGCGGTCAGGCTATTGGCGTGTGCGGGGAGGGCCGGGCGGTCAGACTATTGGCGTGTGTGGGGTGGGGCCGGCTGTGAGGCTATTGGCGTGTGCGGGGTGGGCCGGGCGGTCAGACTATTGGCGTGTGTGGGGTGGGGCGGGCTGTGAGGCTATTGGCGTGTGCGGGGTGGGCCGGGCGGTCAGACTTTTCGGGTGTGTGGGGTGGGGCGGGCTGTTAGGCTATTGTCGTGTGTCGGGTGGGGCCGGCTATGAGGCTATTGGCGTGTGCGGGGTGGTCCGGGCGGTCAGCCTATTGGCGTACATGGGGTGGGCCGGGCGGTCGGGCTATTGGCGTGTGTAGGGCGGGGCGGGCGGTCAGGCTATTGGCGTGTGCGGGGTGGGCCGGGTGGTCAGACTATTGGCGTGTGTGGGGTGGGGCGGGCTGTGAGGCTATTGGCGTGTGAGGGTGGGCCGGGCAGTCAGACTATTGGGGTGTGTGGGGTCGGGCCGGCTGTGAGGCTATTGGCGTGTGCGGGGTGGGCCGGGCGGTCAGACTATTGTCGTGTGTGGGGTGGGGCCGGCTGTGAGGCTATTGGCGTGTGTGGGGTGGGCCGGGCGGTCAGGCTATTGGCGTGTGCAGGGTGGGGCGGGCGGTCAGGCTATTGGCGTGTGTGGGGTGGGCCGGGCGGTCGGGCTATTGGCGTGTGTAGGGTGGGGCGGGCGGTCAGGCTATTGGCGTGTGTGGGATGGGGCGGGCGGTCAGACTATTGGCGTGTGTGGGGTGGGGCGGGCTGTAAGGCTATTGTCGTGTGTGGGGTGGGGCCGGCTGTGAGGCTATTGGCGTGTGCGGGGTGGGCCGGGCGGTCAGAGTATTGGGGTGTGTGGGGTGGGGCGGCCTGTTAGGCTATTGTCGTGTGTCGGGTGGGGCCGGCTGTGAGGCTATTGGCGTGTGCGGGGTGGGCCGGGCGGTCAGACTATTGGGGTGTGTGGGGTTAGGCCGGCTGTGAGGCTATTGGCTTGTGTGGGGTGGGCCGGGCGGTCAGACTATTGTCGTGTGTGGGGTGGGGCCGGGCGGTCAGACTATTGGGGTGTGTGGGGTGGGCCGAGCGGTCAGACTATTGGCGTGTGCGGGGTGGGCCAGGCGGTCAAACTATTGTCGTGTGTGCGGTGGGGCCGGCTGTGAGGCTATTGGCGTGTGCGGAGCGGGCTGGGCGGTCAGACTATTGGGGTGTGTTGGGTGGGGCCGGCTGTGAGGCTATAGGCGTGTGCGGGGTGGGCCGGGCGGTCAGACTATTGTCGTGCGTGGGGTGGGGCCGGCTGTGAGGCTATTGGCGTGTGCGGGTTGGGCCGGGCGGTCAGACTATTGTCGTGCGTGGGGTGGGGCCGGCTGTGAGGCTATTGGCGTGTGCGGGGTGGGCCGGGCGGTCAGACTATTGGGGTGTGTTGGGTGGGGCCGGCTGTGAGGCGATAGGCGTGTGCGGGGTGGGCCGGGCGGTCAGACTATTGTCGTGTGTGGGGTGGGGCCGGCTGTGAGGCTATTGGCGTGTGCGGGTTGGGCCGGGCGGTCAGACTATTGGGGTGTGTGGGGTAGGGCCGGGCGGTCAGGCTATTGGCGTGTGTGGGGTGGGCCGGGCGGTCAGACTATTGGCGTGTGTGGGGTGGGGCCGGCTGTGAGGCTATTGGCGTGTGTGGGGTGAGGCGGGCGGTCAGGCTATTGGCGTGTGTAGGGTGGGGCGGGCGGTCAGGCTATTGGCGTGTGTGTGGTGGGGCGGGCGGTCGGGCTATTGGCGTGTGTAGGGTGGGGCGGGCGGTCAGGCTATTGGCGTGTGTGGGATGGGGCGGGCGGTCAGACTATTGGCGTGTGTGGGGTGGGGCGGGCTGTAAGGCTATTGGCGTGTGCGGGGTTGGCCGGGTGGTCAGACTGTTGGGGTGTGTGGGGTGGGGCGGGCTGTGAGGCTATTGGCGTGTGCGGGGTGGGCCGGGCGGTCAGACTATTGGGGTGTGTTGGGTGGGGCCGGCTGTGAGGCTATAGGCGTGTGCGGGGTGGGCCGGGCGGTCAGACTATTGTCGTGCGTGGGGTGGGGCCGGCTGTGAGGCTATTGGCGTGTGCGGGTTGGGCCGGGCGGTCAGACTATTGTCGTGCGTGGGGTGGGGCCGGCTGTGAGGCTATTGGCGTGTGCGGGGTGGGCCGGGCGGTCAGACTATTGGGGTGTGTTGGGTGGGGCCGGCTGTGAGGCGATAGGCGTGTGCGGGGTGGGCCGGGCGGTCAGACTATTGTCGTGTGTGGGGTGGGGCCGGCTGTGAGGCTATTGGCGTGTGCGGGTTGGGCCGGGCGGTCAGACTATTGGGGTGTGTGGGGTAGGGCCGGGCGGTCAGGCTATTGGCGTGTGTGGGGTGGGCCGGGCGGTCAGACTATTGGCGTGTGTGGGGTGGGGCCGGCTGTGAGGCTATTGGCGTGTGTGGGGTGAGGCGGGCGGTCAGGCTATTGGCGTGTGTAGGGTGGGGCGGGCGGTCAGGCTATTGGCGTGTGTGTGGTGGGGCGGGCGGTCGGGCTATTGGCGTGTGTAGGGTGGGGCGGGCGGTCAGGCTATTGGCGTGTGTGGGATGGGGCGGGCGGTCAGACTATTGGCGTGTGTGGGGTGGGGCGGGCTGTAAGGCTATTGGCGTGTGCGGGGTTGGCCGGGTGGTCAGACTGTTGGGGTGTGTGGGGTGGGGCGGGCTGTGAGGCTATTGGCGTGTGCGGGGTGGGCCGGGCGGTCAGACTATTGGGATGTGTGGGGTGGGGCGGGCTGTTAGGCTATTGTCGTGTGTCGGGTGGGGCCGGCTGTGAGGCTATTGGCGTGTGCAGGGCTGGCCGGGCGGTCAGCCTATTGGCGTACATGGGGTGGGGCGGGCGGCCAGGCTATTGGCGTGTGCGGGGTGGGCCGGGCGGTCGGGCTATTGGCGTGTGTAGGGCGGGGCGGGCGGTCAGGCTATTGGCGTGTGCGGGGTGGGCCGGGCGGTCAGACTATTGGCGTGTGTGGGGTGGGGCGGGATGTGAGGCTATTGGCGTGTGCGGGTTGGGCCGGGCGGTCAGACTATTGGGGTGTGTGGGGTCGGGCCGGCTGTGAGGCTATTGGCGTGTGTGGGGTGGGGCGGGATGTGAGGCTATTGGCGTGAGCGGGGTGGGCCGGGCGGTCAGACTATTGGGGTGTGTGGGGTCGGGCCGGCTGTGAGGCTATTGGCGTGTGCGGGGTGGGCCGGGCGGTCAGACTATTGTCGTGTGTGGGGTGGGGCCGGCTGTGAGGCTATTGGCGTGTGTGGGGTGGGCCGGGCGGTCAGGCTATTGGCGTGTGTGGGGTGGGGCGGGCTGTAAGGCTATTGTCGTGTGTGGGGTGGGGCCGGCTGTGAGGCTATTGGCGTGTGCGGGGTGGGCCGGGCGGTCAGACTATTGGGGTGTGTGGGGTTAGGCCGGCTGTGAGGCTATTGGCTTGTGTGGGGTGGGCCGGGCGGTCAGACTATTGGGGTGTGTGGGGTGGGGCGGGCTGTTAGGCTATTGTCGTGTGTCGGGTGGGGCCGGCTGTTAGGCTATTGGCGTGTGCGGGGTGGGCCGGGCGGTCAGACTATTGGGGTGTGTGGGGTTAGGCCGGCTGTGAGGCTATTGGCTTGTGTGGGGTGGGCCGGGCGGTCAGACTATTGGGGTGTGTGGGGTGGGGCGGGCTATAAGGCTATTGGCGTGTGTGGGGTGGGCCGAGCGGTCAGACTATTGGCGTGTGCGGGGTGGGCCGGGCGGTCAAACTATTGTCGTGTGTGGGGTGGGGCCGGCTGTGAGGCTATTGGCGTGTGCGGGGTGGGCCGGGCGGTCAGACTATTGGGGTGTGTTGGGTGGGGCCGGCTGTGAGGCTATAGGCGTGTGCGGGGTGGGCCGGGCGGTCAGACTATTGTCGTGTGTGGGGTGGGGCCGGCTGTGAGGCTATTGGCGTGTGCCGGGCGGTGAGACTTTTGGGGTGTGTAGAGTGGGGCGGGCTGTGAGGCTATTGGTGTGTGTGGGATAGGGTGGTCGGTCCGGCTAATGGTATGTGTGGAGTGAGGCGGGCGGTCATGCTATTGGCGTGTGTGGGGCGGTCGGTCAGGCTATTGGCGTGTGTGAGGCGGGCGGTCAGGCTATTGGCGTGTGTGAGGCGGGCGGTCAGTCTATTGGCGTGTGTGGGGTGGGCGGTCAGTATATTGGCGTGTGTGGGGTGGGCGGTCAGTCTATTGGCGTGTGTGAGGCGGGCGGTCAGTCTATTGGCGTGTGTGAGGCGGGCGGTCAGGCTATTGGCGTGTGTGAGGCGGGCGGTCAGTCTATTGGCGTGTGTGGGGTGGGCGGTCAGTCTATTGGCGTGTGTGGGGTGGGCGGTCAGTATATTGGCGTGTGTGGGGTGGGCGGTCAGTCTATTGGCGTGTGTGAGGCGATCGGTCAGACTTTTGGCGTGTGTGAGGCGGGCGGTCAGACTTTTGGCGTGTGTGGGATAGGTTGGTCGGTCCGGATAATGGTATGTGTCGAGTGAGGCGGGCGGTCGGGCTATTGACGCGTGTGGTGTGGAGTGAGCGGATCGGGTTTACGGGGAAATCTGGGTAGTTTTTTGTATATATCGATCAAATCCAAAAACATCAGTCTTCATTGAAGTGATGTTTTTTTTATTATTGATGGAAATTCCTGAACAATAAATGCCCCGAACATATTAAACACAAACAAGTAATTCAATTGTCTACAAATAGATTATTACTTACACAATGTACAAGGGAGCCATATTACGGGGGTCAGACTATTGGGGTGTGTAGAGTGGGGCGGGGTGTGTAGTTCGGGGCGGGCTGTGAGGCTATTGGTGCGTGCAGGGCGGGCCGGGCGGTCAGACTATTGGGGTGTGTAGAGTTGGGCGGGCTGTGAGGCTATTGGTGTGTGCGGAATGGGGCCGGCGGTCAGGATTATTGGTGTGTGCGGGGCGGTCAGGTTATTGGCATACTTGGGGTGGGGCGGGCGGTCAGGATTTTGGCATGTGTGGGATAGGGAGGTCGGTCATGCTATTGGTGTGTGTGGGGTGGTCGGTCAGGCTATTGGTATGTGTGGGGTGGTCGGTCATGCTATTGGTGTGTGTGGGGAGGTCGGTCATGCTATTGGTGTGTGTGGGGAGGTCGGTCAGGTTATTGGTATGTGTGGGGAGGTCGGTCATGCTATTGGTGTGTGTGGGGAGGTCGGTCAGGTTATTGGTATGTGTGGGGTGGTCGGTCATGCTATTGGTGTGTGTGGGGTGGTCGGTCAGGCTATTGGTGTGTGTGGGGTGGTCGGTCAGGCTATTGGTGTGTGTGGGGTGGTCGGTCATGCTATTGGTGTGTGTGGGGAGGTCGGTCATGCTATTGGTGTGTGTGGGGAGGTCGGTCAGGTTATTGGTATGTGTGGGGAGGTCGGTCATGCTATTGGTGTGTGTGGGGAGGTCGGTCAGGTTATTGGTATGTGTGGGGTGGTCGGTCATGCTATTGGTGTGTGTGGGGTGGTCGGTCAGGCTATTGGTATGTGTGGAGTGAGGCGGGCTGTCAGGCTTTTGGCGTGTGGGGGCGGGCTGTGAGGCTATTGGTGTGTGTGGAGTGAGGCGGGCGGTAGGGCAATAGGGTCTGTAAGTGACGTCACAGACAGCGCGCGCTCACCTCTAGAAACAACCATTCTGGGTACAACGCGTCAGCGGGTCCCTATACTTTACTATGGGCCTCAAACTAGACTCACTGATGTTTGAGATATGAATGCAATGTTAGATTTGAAAACCATATGGAATAAATGTTTGGGGGTGTACCTTCATACTCGTACTAGTTTTAAATCGCAAGACCCTGGTTTTCTGTGCGTTTCACACCATTACAAAGAGCTCCCTATGCTTTGTATATGGGGCGGTGAAGCGTCATGTACCCAAAACCGGATTCGCTGGAGGTGAGCGCGCGCTGTCCGTGATGTCACTTACAGACCCTATTGGTGTGTGTGGGGCGGTTAGGCTATTGACGTGTGTGGTGTGGAGTGAGCGGGCTGGGGTTACGGGCAAATCTGGTTCTATTTTGGTATATCTCGATCAAATCCAAGAACATCAGTCTTCAATTTAGTGATGTTTTTTTATTATTGATGAAAATTCTTGAACAATAAATGCCCCTAACATATTCAATACAAACAAGTAATTCAATTGTCTACAAATAGATTATTACTTACACAAGGTACAAGGGAGTCATATTACGGGGGTTATCCCATACTCTTTTCCAAAGCGTCATATTTTCATCATGCAGAAAACTTCGCAGAGATGTTTCGAAGCAATGCATCGACAAATGCCCACTTTATTATATACTTATCAAATGGTGACCACACAGCAAAGCTGAATTCGATGCGGTGCGCTGGACAGTTGACATGGTTTGCGGTCGCATAATTTGTGCTGACTACTATTATTATGTTAACGTAAGTAATCTGCGGCAACCCAAAAAAATGGTAATGTATCTAACGCACACAGTTTTCTTTGGAACAAATATTGCAGACATAGCAAACACTTCGCGTCTAGTGGATATGAGCAAAGAGAAAAACGTACCATATTTGTTCATAACGTTGAAGACTATCCAAACTGTGAAAACATCCTTTACAGATATATATATCTACTGAACTAGCGCATTAAAATATCTACAGATTGCTTACACTGCCCTAACATACCCTGTATCATGAGCTTAGTATGGAACAAACCTGAGCCATTGGTAACTCCAGACTGAAATATACAGTGAATGAGAGGAGACAACAGTATCTAATATTAGAATATCTAATAACAATGGCCAGACCTTTTCAGTTGGTCAGAAGACAAAACAAATACATTTCCTGAACTCGTCTGGTGCAAACAAGTGCAGATTGTCATCATTTAAGCACGGTAACCGCCTACCATACCGTCTATTAAACCCTTTAGCCTATCTAACATATCAAAGTTGTATGTACACATTTATATGTTCACTCTTCAATTACATGAGGAGCAGTACGTATGATTAAAAATAAATGAGTAAAAATACATCAAGGATAAATAATATAAAAGTGGTATTTATCACAGATATTGCTTTTGGTTGTACGGTTATTGATGGATGCTGCTGGTGAACAAACTGTTTATGCCGTGTGAGTCCTGGTGTGTGTGGTCAGGACACTTGACTGGCTGAACGCCTTACCACACACGGTACATTTGAAGGGCTTCTCCCCCGTGTGAGTCCTGGTGTGTGTGGTCAGGTGACCCGATTCACTAAACGCCTTACCACACACGGTACATTTGAAGGGCTTCTCTCCCGTGTGAGTCCTGGTGTGTGTGGTCAGGTGACCCGATTCACTAAACGCCTTACCACACACGGTACATTTGAAGGGCTTCTCCCCCGTGTGAGTCCTGGTGTGTCTGGTCAGGGTACTTGGATCCCTAAACGCTTTACCACACACGGTACATTTGTAGGGCTTCTCCCCCGTGTGAGTCCGAGTGTGTACGGTCAGGTTACTTGACACGCTGAACGCCTCACCACACACGGTACACTTGAAGGGCTTCTCCCCCGTGTGAGTCCTGGTGTGTTTGGTCAGGTGACCCGATTCACTAAACGCCTTACCACACACGGTACATTTGAAGGGCTTCTCCCCCGTGTGAGTCCTGGTGTGTTTGGTCAGGTGACCCGATTCACTAAACGCCTTACCACACACGGTACATTTGAAGGGCTTCTCCCCCGTGTGAGTCCTGGTGTGTTTGGTCAGGTTACATGACTGGCTGAATGCCTCACCACACACGGTACACTTGAAAGGCTTCTCTCCCGTGTGAATCCTGGTGTGTGTGGTCAGGTGACTTGACCGGCTGAACGCCTCGCCACACACGGTACACTTGAAGGGCTTCTTTCCCGTGTGAATCCTGGTGTGTTTGGTCAGGTCACTTGACTGGTTAAACGCCTCACCACACACGGTGCATTGGAAGTGACTGTTGTCCCTGGCTATTGACGTCCCGATGCAAACCTCTTCATTATCAGGCAATGACATTGAATCCGTACCGTCATCAAATCCATGCACCCTGTGACCTTCAAGCATTCCTTCGCTTCGCTTACTTTGGCTTTGATTCCTGGCTGATTGCACTTTGAAGTAGATGTCTAGTGGTAAACTCTTACCATGCTTCATGTTCCTGTGAAGGTAGAACGCCGTGTCGACATCAAACAACCGATCGCAGTCCGTACACAGGTATCCAGTGGTTGTCTCGCCGTTACCAAGGAGAACGACCCCCGGTTGGGACATCCTTGCCGGGCAAGATGGCGCAGAAGTCATGGGATTCGCAACTGATGATGGACCAGGTGGCTCCACGTTTTGATTGCTGGTGTGATGACCCGGGGCTGAATCCTCTGAAGGGGGTAACTGCGATTGTATGCCGAGTTCTCTGGCGTACTGCGAGCCGTACCACACCAACAGTTCCTGGCCCGCTGGGAAGGCGTACCGCGTCCGGTAGTAGATGGCTCCGTCGTACTGGTACGCCAGCAGGTTCTGTTCACCTTCGTGCCGGGCGCAATTCACAAACCGCAGCCAGTTCGAGTCGCTCTCTTCACCTGCGTCCATGTAGACGCTGGAGCGACGATCCCGAAGGATTTCCCAGGCGTATCCGGAACATTCTGCTTCCGCGGGATCCCGAACCAGATTGCCGTAGTAGGGACCGAAGCGGACGCCTTTAGGGACCATAGTCTTGGACCAAACTCCCAGTCCGGCTCGGGGAATCTTAGAAGGTCGGATCTCCAAGAAGTTCGGGACACTATGCATGGCTCGTTCGGGATCGTACTGATCTTTGGGAACACACGTATCCAGGACGACGGTGAGCGGATGTTCGGGACACTCTCTCAGGTACTCAGCGTCACAGTCTTCGCAATAATAAAACATGTCTTCGGCCGGTACCTCCAGTTCGGCATAATTCTTCATCGGAATACTTCTCTTCGGGTATCTGTTTTCATTTACCTTCTTCACCCTTGGAGCTGTCTTGCGAAACTTCTGAACAGCTCTCTTGAATGCTTTCTCATCCGTACTGTCTGTCAGGTCGAGTTTCTGCAACAGCTGAGCGAGAGCGTCAAATCTCTGACCAGCACGCAGGTCCTCCAGCAGTTGGTTCTGGGCTGAGAGCTGCTGCGTGACGATATCAGCTTTGTGCGCAGCCGCCTCCGTCTCGCATTGGGTGAAGCCCTGAAACTTCTCACAGTCCTTCGCCTGTTCGTTTTCACGCATCACCGCTTTACTGAACCAGTCTTCTTCTTTCGCTGACCGAGACGCTAAGGTTTGACTTGGCTCCGGGATCGGTTTCTTTCGACGTCTTTTCCTCAGCAGGTCGGGGTCCCGTAGTTTGGCTGCCACTTCGTCGTGCGTCATGATGTGGGGAACTGGACGTTCGCGGCTAAGGGGGATAAGGTATAACATGTAAGTGAAATGACAAGACATAATATTGAAGTTACTATTTCAAAATGTTACAAAATCTAAACAAACGAGCCAGGGCCGCTTGAAATTGTTTGATTAGTACTAGAATACAAATTAGTCTTATATAATAGACAAGTCTTCAGCCTAAATAAGGGTTGCTCCCTTATTAACTTCGACATCTGCATGAAGAAAGCGTTTCGTTCCCGCACGCACCGTGCAGTGGCAGACTGCTAGCACTATAGGCACACGGACAGTTTCTGAGGATTACGTTGACATATTTCCTTTTGATGATAAAATTGTGAAACAGATATATGCTGGCTTGTCGTACGATGCTCGTACGAAAACAATAAAGTTAAAACTACTCAAAAGTGAATAATTTATCACGGTACGATAAGCGAAGGAACAATATGGATTCCTGCCCACTTTCGCCGTGATAGGAAAAAGACGTGGTTTTTATATCAGTTTCGCCTTGTGACCTTGTCTAGTACACAGGTAATGTACGGCAACGGCTTATTTCGTACTTCTAGGGGCATGGTAAATAAAGTTTCCCAGTTCTGTCAGCTCGACGTGATTACTAGATTTATATATGTTTGCTTAACGCAGAGGAAACGATATTGATCTTCAACAGAACTGAAACCATTTGTGTTAAATATACACATGTCCGGGCACACATTGGAACATACACATGTCCGGTCACATATTGGAATATACACATGTCCGGTCACACATTGAAACATACACATGTCCGGTCACATATTGGAACATACACATGTCCGGTCACATATTGGAATATACACATGTCCGGTCACACATTGAAACATACACATGTCCGGTCACATATTGGAACATACACATGTCCGGTCACATATTGGAATATACACATGTCCGGTCACACATTGAAACATACACATGTCCGGTCACATATTGGAACATACACATGTCCGGTCACATATTGGAATATACACATGTCCGGTCACACATTGAAACATACACATGTCCGGTCACATATTGGAACATACACATGTCCTATCACACATTGGAATATACACATGTCCAGTCACACATTGGAACATACACATGTCCAGTCACACATTGGAACATACACATGTCCGATCACACATTGAAACATACACATGTTCGGTCACAAATTGGAACATACACATGTCTGGTCACACATTGGAACATACACATGTTCGGTCACACATTGGAACATACACATGTCCGGTCACACATTGGAACATACACATGTCCCGTCACACATTGGAACATACACATGTCCAGTCACACATTGGAACATACACATGTCCGATCACACATTAGAACATACACATGTCCGGTCACACATTGGAACATACACATGTCCGGTCACATATTGGAACATACACATGTCCGGTCACATATTGGAATATACACATGTCCGGTCACACATTGAAACATACACATGTCCGGTCACATATTGGAACATACACATGTCCTATCACACATTGGAATATACACATGTCCAGTCACACATTGGAACATACACATGTCCAGTCACACATTGGAACATACACATGTCCGATCACACATTGAAACATACACATGTTCGGTCACAAATTGGAACATACACATGTCTGGTCACACATTGGAACATACACATGTTCGGTCACACATTGGAACATACACATGTCCGGTCACACATTGGAACATACACATGTCCCGTCACACATTGGAACATACACATGTCCAGTCACACATTGGAACATACACATGTCCGATCACACATTAGAACATACACATGTCCGGTCACACATTGGAACATACACATGTTCGGTCACACATTGGAACATACACATGTCCAGTCACACATTGGAACATACACATGTTCGGTCACACATTGGAACATACACATGTCCAGTCACACATTAGAACATACACATGTCCGGTCACACATTGGAACATACACATGTCTGGTCACACATTGGAACATACACATGTCCGGTCACACATTGGAACATACACATGTTCGGTCACACATTGGAACATACACATGTCCAGTCACACATTAGAACATACACATGTCCGGTCACACATTGGAACATACACATGTCTGGTCACACATTGGAACATACACATGTTCGGTCACACATTGGAACATACACATGTCCGGTCACACATTGGAACATACACATGTCCCGTCACACATTGGAACATACACATGTCCTGTCACACATTGGAACGTACACATGTCCGGTCACACATTAGAACATACACATGTTCGGTCACAAATTGAAACATACACATGTCCGGTCACAAATTGGAACATACACATGTCCGGTCACACATTGGAACATACACATATCCGGTCATACACTGGAACATACACATGTCCCGTCACACATTGGAACGTACACATGTCCGGTCACATATTGGAACATACACATGTCCGGTCACACATTAGAACATACACATGTCCGGTCACACGTTGGTACATACACATGTCCAGTCACACATTGGAACATACACATGTCCAGTCACACATTGGAACATACACATGTTCGGTCACACATTGGAACATACACTTGTCCGGTCACACATTGGAACATACACATGTCCGGACACACATTGGAACATACTTATGTCCGATCACACATTGGAACATACACATGTCCAGTCACACATTGGAACATACACATGTCCGGTCACACATTGGAACATACACATGTCCTGTCACACATTGGAACATACACATGTCCGGTCACACATTGGAACATACACATGTCCGGTCACACATTGGAAGATACACATGTCTCGTCATACATTGGAACATACACATGTCCGGTCACACATTGGAACATACACATGTCCCGTCACACATTGGAACATACACATGTCCAGTCACACATTGGAACATACACATGTCCGGTCACACATTGTAACATACACATGTCCGGTCACACATTGGAACATACACATGTCCAGTCACACATTGGAACATACACATGTTCGGTCACACATTGGAACATACACATGTCCCGTCACACATTGGAACATACACATGTCCGGTCACACATTGGAACATACACATGTTCGGTCACACCTTGGAACATACACATGTCCAGTCACACATTGGAACATACACATGTCCGGTCACACATTGGAACATACACATGTCCGGTCACACATTGGAACATACACATGTCCGGTCACACATTGGAACATACACATGTCCGGTCACACATTGGAACATACACATGTCCCGTCATACATTGGAACATACACTTGTCCGGTCACACATTGGAACATACACATGTCCGGTCACACATTGGAACATACACATGTTCGGTCACACATTGGAACATACACATGTCCCGTCATACATTGGAACATACACATGTCCGGTCACACATTGGAACATACACATGTCCCGTCACACATTGGAACATACACATGTCCAGTCACACATTGGAACATACACATGTCCAGTCACACATTGGAACATACACATGTCCGGTCACACATTGTAACATACACATGTCCGGTCACACATTGGAACATACACATGTCCAGTCACACATTGGAGCATACACATGTTCGGTCACACATTGGAACATACACATGTCCCGTCACACATTGGAACATACACATGTCCGGTCACACATTGGAACATACACATGTTCGGTCACACCTTGGAACATACACATGTCCAGTCACACATTGGAACATACACATGTCCGGTCACACATTGGAACATACACATGTTCAGTCACACATTGTAACATACACATGTCCGGTCACACATTGGAACATACACATGTCCAGTCACACATTGGAACATACACATGTCCGGTCACACATTGGAACATACACATGTCCGGTCACACATTGGAACATACACATGCCCGGTCACACCTTGGAACATACACATGTCCAGTCACACATTGGAACATACACATGTCCGGTCACACATTGGAACATACACATGTCCCGTCACACATTGGAACATACACATATCCGGTCACACATTGGAATATACACATGTACGTTCACACATTGGAACATACACATGTTCGGTCACACCTTGGAACATACACATGTTCGGTCACACATTGGAACATACACATGTCCAATCACACATTAGAACATACACATGTCCGGTCACACATTGGACCATACACATGTTCGGTCACACATTGGAACATACACATGTTCGGTCACACCTTGGAACATACACATGTTCGGTCACACATTGGAACATACACATGTCCAGTCACACATTAGAACATACACATGTCCGGTCACAAATTGGAACATACACATGTCCAGTCACACATTAGAACATACACATGTCCGGTCACACATGAGAACATATACATGTCCGGTCACAAATTGGAACATACACATGTCCGGTCACAAATTGGAACATACACATGTCCAGTCACACATTGTAACATACACATGTTCGGTCACACATTGGAACATACACATGTCCCGTCACACATTGGAACATACACATGTCCCGTCACACATTGGAACGTACACATGTCCGGTCACACATTGGAACATACACATGTCCGGTCACACGTTGGAACATACACATGTCCCGTCACGCATTGGAGCATACACATGTCCAGTCACACATTGGAACATACACATGTCCCGTCACACATTGGAACATACACATGTTCGGTCACACATTGGAACATACACATGTCCGGTCACACATTGGAACATACACATGTCCGGTCACACATTGGAACATACACATGTCCGGACACACATTGGAACATACACATGTCCGGTCACTCATTGGAACATACACATGTCCAGTCACACATTGTAACATACACATGTCCGGTCACACATTGGAACATACACATGTCCCGTCACACATTGGAACATACACATGTCCCGTCACACATTGGAACATACACATGTCCAGTCACACATTGGAACATACACATGTCCGGTCACACATTGTAACATACACATGTCCGGTCACACATTGGAACATACACATGTCCAGTCACACATTGGAACATACACATGTTCGGTCACACATTGGAACATACACATGTCCCGTCACACATTGGAACATACACATGTCCGGTCACACATTGGAACATACACATGTTCGGTCACACCTTGGAACATACACATGTCCAGTCACACATTGGAACATACACATGTCCGGTCACACATTGGAACATACACATGTTCGGTCACACATTGTAACATACACATGTCCGGTCACACATTGGAACATACACATGTCCAGTCACACATTGGAACATACACATGTTCGGTCACACATTGGAACATACACATGTCCGGTCACACATTGGAACATACACATGTCCGGTCACACATTGGAACATACACATGTCCGGTCACACCTTGGAACATACACATGTCCAGTCACACATTGGAACATACACATGTCCGGTCACACATTGGAACATACACATGTCCCGTCACACATTGGAACATACCCATATCCGGTCACACATTGGAATATACACATGTCCGTTCACACATTGGAACATACACATGTTCGGTCACACCTTGGAACATACACATGTTCGGTCACACATTGGAACATACACATGTCCAGTCACACATTAGAACATACACATGTCCGGTCACACATTGTAACATACACATGTTCGGTCACACCTTGGAACATACACATGTTCGGTCACACCTTGGAACATACACATGTTCGGTCACACATTGGAACATACACATGTCCAGTCACACATTAGAACATACACATGTCCGGTCACAAATTGGAACATACACATGTCCAGTCACACATTAGAACATACACATGTTCGGTCACACATTGGAACATACACATGTCCCGTCACACATTGGAACATACACATGTCCCGTCACACATTGGAACATACACATGTCCGGTCACACATTAGAACATACACATGTCCAGTCACACATTAGAACATACACATGTCCGGTCACAAATTGGAACATACACATGTCCGGTCACACATTGGAACATACACATGTTCGGTCACACATTGGAACATACACATGTCCGGTCACACATTGGAACATACACATGTCCCGTCACACATTGGAACGTACACATGTCCGGTCACACATTTAAACATACACATGTTCGGTCACACATTGGAACATACACATGTTCGGTCACACATTGGAACATACACATGTTCGGTCACACATTGGAACATACACATATCCGGTCACACATTGGAACATACACATGTCCGGTCACACATTGGAACATACACATGTTCGGTCACACATTGGAACATACACATGTTCGGTCACACATTGGAACATACACATATCCGGTCACACATTGGAACATACACATGTCCGGTCACACATTGGAACATACACATGTTCGGCCACACATTGGAACATACACATGTCCGGTCACACATTGGAACATATACATATCCCGTCACACATTGGAGCATACACATGTCCGGTCACACATTGGAACATACACATGTCCGGTCACACATTGGAACATACACATGTCCGGTCACACATTGGAACATACACATGTCCGGTCACACATTGGAACATACACATGTCCCGTCACACATTGGAACATACACATGTCCGGTCACACATTGGAACATGCACATGTTCGGTCACACATTGGAACATACATATGTCCCGTCACACATTGGAACATACACATGTCCGGTCACACATTGGAACATACACATGTCCCGTCACACATTGGAACATACACATGTCCGGTCACACATTGGAACATACACATGTTCGGTCACACATTGGAACATACACATGTCCAGTCACACATTGGAACATACACATGTCCCGTCACACATTGGAACATACACATGTCCAATCACACATTAGAACATACACATGTCCGGTCACACATTGGACCATACACATGTTCGGTCACACATTGGAACATACACATGTTCGGTCACACCTTGGAACATACACATGTTCGGTCACACATTGGAACATATACATGTCCGGTCACAAATTGGAACATACACATGTCCGGTCACAAATTGGAACATACACATGTCCAATCACACATTAGAACATACACATGTCCGGTCACACATTGGACCATACACATGTTCGGTCACACATTGGAACATACACATGTTCGGTCACACCTTGGAACATACACATGTTCGGTCACACATGAGAACATATACATGTCCGGTCACAAATTGGAACATACACATGTCCGGTCACAAATTGGAACATACACATGTCCAGTCACACATTGTAACATACACATGTCCCGTCACACATTGGAACATACACATGTCCCGTCACACATTGGAACGTACACATGTTCGGTCACACATTGGAACATACACATGTCCCGTCACACATTGGAACATACACATGTTCGGTCACACATTGGAACATACACATGTCCCGTCACACATTGGAACATACACATGTCCCGTCACACATTGGAACGTACACATGTCCGGTCACACATTGGAACATACACATGTCCGGTCACACGTTGGAACATACACATGTCCCGTCACGCATTGGAGCATACACATGTCCAGTCACACATTGGAACATACACATGTCCCGTCACACATTGGAACATACACATGTTCGGTCACACATTGGAACATACACATGTCCGGTCACACATTGGAACATACACATGTCCGGTCACACATTGGAACATACACATGTCCGGACACACATTGGAACATACACATGTCCGGTCACTCATTGGAACATACACATGTCCAGTCACACATTGTAACATACACATGTCCGGTGACACATTGGAACATACACATGTCCCGTCACACATTGGAACATACACATGTCCCGTCACACATTGGAACATACACATGTCCAGTCACACATTGGAACATACACATGTCCGGTCACACATTGTAACATACACATGTCCGGTCACACATTGGAACATACACATGTCCAGTCACACATTGGAACATACACATGTTCGGTCACACATTGGAACATACACATGTCCCGTCACACATTGGAACATACACATGTCCGGTCACACATTGGAACATACACATGTTCGGTCACACCTTGGAACATACACATGTCCAGTCACACATTGGAACATACACATGTCCGGTCACACATTGGAACATACACATGTTCGGTCACACATTGTAACATACACATGTCCGGTCACACATTGGAACATACACATGTCCAGTCACACATTGGAACATACACATGTTCGGTCACACATTGGAACATACACATGTCCGGTCACACATTGGAACATACACATGTCCGGTCACACATTGGAACATACACATGTCCGGTCACACCTTGGAACATACACATGTCCAGTCACACATTGGAACATACACATGTCCGGTCACACATTGGAACATACACATGTCCCGTCACACATTGGAACATACCCATATCCGGTCACACATTGGAATATACACATGTCCGTTCACACATTGGAACATACACATGTTCGGTCACACCTTGGAACATACACATGTTCGGTCACACATTGGAACATACACATGTCCAGTCACACATTAGAACATACACATGTCCGGTCACACATTGTAACATACACATGTTCGGTCACACCTTGGAACATACACATGTTCGGTCACACCTTGGAACATACACATGTTCGGTCACACATTGGAACATACACATGTCCAGTCACACATTAGAACATACACATGTCCGGTCACAAATTGGAACATACACATGTCCAGTCACACATTAGAACATACACATGTTCGGTCACACATTGGAACATACACATGTCCCGTCACACATTGGAACATACACATGTCCCGTCACACATTGGAACATACACATGTCCGGTCACACATTAGAACATACACATGTCCAGTCACACATTAGAACATACACATGTCCGGTCACAAATTGGAACATACACATGTCCGGTCACACATTGGAACATACACATGTTCGGTCACACATTGGAACATACACATGTCCGGTCACACATTGGAACATACACATGTCCCGTCACACATTGGAACGTACACATGTCCGGTCACACATTGAAACATACACATGTTCGGTCACACATTGGAACATACACATGTTCGGTCACACATTGGAACATACACATGTTCGGTCACACATTGGAACATACACATATCCGGTCACACATTGGAACATACACATGTCCGGTCACACATTGGAACATACACATGTTCGGTCACACATTGGAACATACACATGTTCGGTCACACATTGGAACATACACATATCCGGTCACACATTGGAACATACACATGTCCGGTCACACATTGGAACATACACATGTTCGGCCACACATTGGAACATACACATGTCCGGTCACACATTGGAACATACACATATCCCGTCACACATTGGAACATACACATGTCCGGTCACACATTGGAACATACACATGTCCGGTCACACATTGGAACATACACATGTCCGGTCACACATTGGAACATACACATGTCCGGTCACACATTGGAACATACACATGTCCCGTCACACATTGGAACATAGACATGTCCGGTCACACATTGGAACATGCACATGTTCGGTCACACATTGGAACATACATATGTCCCGTCACACATTGGAACATACACATGTCCGGTCACACATTGGAACATACACATGTCCCGTCACACATTGGAACATACACATGTCCGGTCACACATTGGAACATACACATGTTCGGTCACACATTGGAACATACACATGTCCAGTCACACATTGGAACATACACATGTCCCGTCACACATTGTAACATACACATGTCCAGTCACACATTGGAACATACACATGTCCGGTCACACATTGTAACATACACATGTCCGGTCACACATTGGAACATACACATGTCCAGTCACACATTGGAACATACACATGTTCGGTCACACATTGGAACATACACATGTCCCGTCACACATTGGAACATACACATGTCCGGTCACACATTGGAACATACACATGTTCGGTCACACCTTGGAACATACACATGTCCAGTCACACATTGGAACATACACATGTCCGGTCACACATTGGAACATACACATGTTCGGTCACACCTTGGAACACACACATGTCCTGTCACACGTTGAAACGTTTTCATATCTTCTTGTTACTATGGCAAGTTAGTAACTTGAGCATCTAAATCTGATAATAGATAGATGATGTTTTATATGGGTACATCAATAAGATACTTTTCTCTTTCGAATAATTAAAAAGTCGATATTGTTGGTCGAATTACGTATCAAGCTTGGTGGATCATGAATATTGCTCGACAAATGCTGTTGATATCAATCTGTTAATGTTTGTTTAAATTCGAACACCAATAGCTGTACATATCGCCTACATTATAGATCCACGTCCAAAACCGTCCCTGAAAAAAAAACCTTCACATCAGTTGCCCAATCTGTTCTAACAACCCTTTGGGGTCCATTCGGCCCCCATGTTGAAACTTAGGATAACGACTGCATTCACAATTATATGGCCGTTGTGTTTGTTTCTGCCGCCTCCCTAAATATAAATAGCCGCTTTGTAGAAAGTGAAATGAGCTATTTCACACGATCCTATTATATTTAGCCCCAAACGTATACTCCATACCCGTGGGAGTAGGGCACCTATGGACTGCCCCCCCTCCCCCCCCCCCACACACACACAAACACACCAGATTTCTATGATATAATGCTCTAAACGTACGCGTCATACTCTCGCGGTGATATTACCGATAATTCATTGTAGACCTTGCCCCTGTGACAATCACATCCATTATTCGACACTTGATGACACCGCACGTTAGAACTTTATAACGAACATAACATGATACAAAACAAGTACTAAAAAGCGAATGTCATCCGCTACGTGAGTTATAAATTACATTACTGCCTTTCAAGTAAGTGCTTTTAACCGATTATTTTGACAGTACATGTAATCAAAGATAGTAGCACACCAAGTTCATACTAATATTGTTGATGTAATATAATATAAAGAGTTTCACTGATAAAAGTAGGCAGTTAATTAATCCATGTTCGTGGCACATTGATCCAAATGACACTTCCTGCTTAAATGCCTACTTTTATAATATAACAAGATACAATTTTAAAACCTCTGCACTAAGTAAACGAACCTTTTTCTGGGGTTCTTCACAGCTTCTACGGCGGGTGTCCACTCTTGGTCCGTGTCGGTGCTGTCGGCTGGCGGTGGCGGCCTCTTGTGGCGCTTCTTGTCCATCCAGTACGGCTTGGGGATGGCCTTCATGCCCAGCGCGTGCAGTACCACGTGGTTCAGCATGATGTTACGGTAGCGCATCTTCTCGTAATCGCTCATAGCGTTGAGCTCCTTGCGAGTGAAGTACTGTTCGATGTCCATCTTGCTGACCTCGTCCTCATCACCCTCACCCAGCCCGGGGAGGGGTGGCAGTGTCAGGGGGTTGATGAACCCGCTGGTAGGGTTCGTATCGGAGGCCATCCTTCCACCCTCCGAGAATAGTTCTCTGAGAATGAAATGAGACAAAATAAAAGACATGTAGGGGCTGATCAATTCATCCTTTCTCATGTATGGGTAACGTGCTCATAACGATTTATCGATTCTTCTCTTCCTGGACCAGCTGTTCACAAAGGTTCCTAAGAAACGTATGGAGTAATATCTAAAAAAAGAATTTACTCGAGCAGAATAATCGCTTCTCAAAGATTCCAGAGTAAGAAATAGGAACAGAGTAAGTTATAAGGACAATACTTGTTGGTGTCTATATTTTCAATAAAAAGTAACGTTTAGGAACGAAGTCCTTCAAAGTGAACCATTTCAAACGCCATCGTCGTAATCGATTTGAATGTAGGCTTGCAGCTCGTTTTCCAGGATCAAGAGTATTCGCTTGCAGTTTTCATAGAGGAAACAGCGGTTTCGTTTCTGACCAGAACGATCACATAAGTTGCTCGGCTGCTTGACGGAATATATGTACCTCCATATCAGTAACAGAACTGACCCAACCCTCTTTGTTATGGCGACTATAACAAATAAAACAAATGCATGTAATGTCGTTAATAAATGTCTGACAGATAGCGTTATTTTTGGGGAAGGGGTGCCCTTATCCCCAGGTAACATTTGTTCGATACTTCAGTATATTTAAAAGTCATACATGCAGCCTTACAACATAGGCAATTCACATTTACTGTCATTTGGCCATTTTCATATGCCAGTTAACTTTAGAAATATTACAAATTAAGGTAGTATGCTACATTTCAAAACTTACGGTAAAAGCTTGTGAAATTTTTACCACATTCATCTTTTTAAATGCTTATTACAACGTAGTAATAATAAAACAAGTTGTTTTCAGGCTACTTTTTCCAAAAAGTGAAGGCTAACCGTGTTCACAGTATGTAATAATTGTCAAGGATCCTAATAATATCTTGTGTAATTAAAAGGTTTGCCCAGGGCATATTACCCTTATTATGATATTGAATATCTGAACACTTGTCTGGTACAAAAAGATAGCATGGTGTCACGGACGTACTCTACACACATTTATGACATCTTTTGTTCATTGGCGGGTGTGAACATCTGAAAATTCTGAGGGCTCCTGACAGGAACGGCTACTCTTGTATATCCACAATGCATATGTATTGATTCAAAAATAAATCACAATGACATGTTGCAACAGTATGGGTTATCAAATTAGGCCTTCATAAAACAGTTAAGGATAAAATATTAAAACCGTCAACACAGGTTCAAATTTGGTCATTTTCTGCTAGATCGCTTTCTTGTAGTCTAATAGACATAAAATTACCAGCAAAATAATCTGCGACAAATTCTGAATCGGAAGTAAGATTACATATTTTCAATTCACAAGATAAATAGAATGTATGATAATCTATTTATAAAGCTTTTTCCAAGTGAAATGATATAACAGCTGACTTGTGGCCAATATTGTGATGATTTTGTGTTATTTTAGATAGTGGCATGAAAAATAACAACACAAACGGCTAGGTATAATATAAAAGTATCCAGATCTCTACAAAGCATATAAATTCTATCACAAATGGCATTGAGTGTCATGTTTGAGCCTGTTTTCATCTCTGTGGCATCTCCTTGAACACATTTAGCCAATTAGTGCAAAAGCAAAATCACTACGGTGATGTGACGCTATTGTTTCAAACCCTTTAAGTAGCACCCTGTGAGTTTCACATGGTTATTATAGAATATACATGTGTTGATTATAACATATGTATAATAGATTTGTTGATTATCCATATAGTTGTACGGTCTGAAAAGAAGGGGTCCAGTGTCAAATTTAAAAACATTAAAATCAATTTTTCACGATGTTCAACGTTGCTTTTTGGCTTTAGTGTCATTGATTTGTTTAATGTTTGGCACATAGGCAAAGATTATTCAGCGTTTCTTTGGCACATTGTGGTCTATAAGTTGTTAAATTATACCTGATTAATTGTATGCATGCAGAACATTACTAATTTTTGAGTAATTAATTACTTTGAGTAAAAGGTATTTAATTGCAAAACCATGTATTATTTAATTACTGAAGTACCAATTTGTTTCTAGATGGCACAATTTCTTAAGCTGAATCTCTTAATTTGTGTATGCAATTACATAGCTGATAGAGAATGTAACTTCTAATGAATCTGCTTCAATGTATGACCATGTTGGCTTGCGGGATAAATATGATACATGAAAGAATGTGTAGTGTCCGTGACGATTGAAGTCAATACACTTCTGCCATTGTAACCATGTCAAATATTATGTCTTCTTATCCAGACTATACATTTTTATGTAAGACATGTTAACTATTACAAAATAAATGACCTTGTACAAAGAGAGGGCTACAAATATGGCACGACCAACTTTTAAATTTTCAACTGTATGTATTATCTATGATCTGACTAGCAATGGTAAAACAGCTTGCAAACTCTATCATATAATAACCCACAGACATATCCAGACACTATTCCATTCATTAGATAGCAGAACTGCTATAAAATAATTGTAAAGAAACCTATTTTCATTGTGTCACATGGTACCCTGTATAGTGTCCGTGACACACATTATCATTATTGATATAAAATGTTGCCACATGAACAGTATCAAAGCTAAATCAACAAAATTGCAGGAACATGTAAGAGAGATCTTATACTTTGAAAAAATGCAATGATATAATACAATTTACACACTTCAAATTTTATCTCAGGTGACATATATTTGTCACCCTGATTGTGACTGATACGTAGATATTACAGAAATCGAAGGGGTGGTTGTGGCTTGGTTGCCACGGAGCGAGGCACTACAACGCCACTTCGATTTTCCTGACCTTTTAGCGCTTATTTTGCTGAAATCGTTTACACCTAAGTTTGCTGTGCCACGAACTACACTAGACCACTATATCTCCGAAATGTGGTCAGAAAATGTGGGTACCCAAAGTGATTGCCCTGGAAATCTTTAAATGGGGGACATCGTGTCCCATACTATAAAATTTTGATTAATAGGGGGACCTGTCAGTTCGGGTGGCCGTCGGCCGTTCGTATAGCGGTCATATGGCAATTAGAGTGCTGTTTACAACAGGCTCATGCAACCGTAGTCCAGCGGACGGAGCCATAGTCCACGACTGGAGCCATAGTCCGTGACTGGAGCCATAGTCCGTGACTGGATCCATAGCCCGCGACCGGAGCCATCGCCCGCGACCGGAGCCAGAGCCATAGCCCGGCGCACGGAGGCATAGTCCAGCGCACAGAGCCATTGTCCAGCGCGGGGCCATAGTCCAGCGCGGGGCCATAGTCCAGCGCGGGGCCATAGTCCGCGACCGGAGCCATAGTCCGTGACCGGAGCCATAGTCTAGCGCACTAAGCCATAGTCCAGCGCACGGAGCCATTTCCCGTGACCAGAGCCATTAATTGCTCGTGATCGGAGCCATATCCCGGCTCACGGAGCAATAGTCCGGCGCCTTGAGTGTCGGGAACCGAGAACGCGAGAACACGAGGACGAGAACGCGAGAATGCAACGGGGAAACCCACCTTGCGTTTTCGCCCTCGCGTACGCGCATTCTGACGTTCTCGCCTCTGTTTTGTCACAGGCGAGAATGCGCGATAGAGAGCGGCACATATTAGGCCGAGAACTGCAAGTATCACGCACTGCGTGCAAGCTATGAAGTTAGCGGCAGACTCCTTCCGCTCAGAGGAAATATTACGTCTTCATACTACACACACTAAAAATTGTACAATATAAGGCTGCCACCAAAGCCTGCAAAGGCCCCTACAGTTGAAAATTCCTACAGATAGAGCTTGATAAGGCCAAGTGATGAGCATGCACTCATGATATTTGCAACATTGTGTCTTTTATTTCTCTATTGACGTCATAGCCATGGATAGTCGCACTGAACGTGAACTAGCAAGCACAACAGCAGTGCAGCCTTGGCTAAATATAGATTACAGGGGCGAATCTACAGAATTTACTGAAAACTTACGACCGTGTGTGTGGGGGGGGGGGGGGGGGGCGGCGACTCTGCTCTCTGAAAACTTGTCACCGGGAGGTAGGGGGTGGGAAGATGACCTATGGGCGTTCCATCAACAACTCAGATGGCCTTGACTTTGTATGGAAAAAATGAGTAGTTGAAAATAAGTCCATTTACCAGTCAATCTCAACACCGCGTGGCCGCCAGGTGAGGCGACATCCAAATTCAATGTCTGTTTCTGATTAACATCATCTTATTAGAGGGCGGGTGGTTGTTTAAACCCCCTACCCCTACCATCCCCCCTTTGGATCCGTCACTTGGCTAACGCGTTGAAATTTATTCAGACTGACCTAGTGAGGCTGTCAAATGTGATTGTTCATGCCCTTTGACAGCTACAGGCCCCAAAGTAAATATTTGTATATATATTTGAATCAGTTTTAGGCCCACTTATTTCCTGCTATGCTGCTTGTTTGATCACCTGTGAGTTATGAATAATATTGGGAAATATTCGGAGAGCAATTTTGATTTTGAACTGTCAATACTATGAGGCATAACTAAGATGTCTCATAGACGTAATTAGGCAACGCGTGACGTTCACAACGCTCTAGACCCCAGATTTCGTACATGAGTCTGCGAATCTGGTGAATTCTGGCAGTGAGTTTTTCAGCTATAACCGCAATTTCGAAACAAGGGGTCATGAAGGTGGCTACGTTGACCCAAGACCTATGCCAAAAATAAAACGATGTGATTACAGGCAATGTTTCCTTGCAACATTACGGTATTTTAAAGAAAAATAGTAGCCGGAACACGTGCTATGATTAGCGGAGTGTAAGCTAGCGGAGTCAGATAAATTTCGTGGGTAATGCAACTAAATATGTAGCCATAATGATGCTACAGCTAATTGCCCTAGATGTCTCGAAATCATGGTGTTGCAGTCAAGATCCGTTGTTATAATAACACTTCTGCATATTTTGCCAATACGCAGAGATAGCTGGTCCTACGATTTTGTGATGTAATACTAATGACGAATTATTTCGACTTAACGTAAGACAGCGTGTGCTCGAAGTACAGGAAAAATACCATGGTGCGTCTGATCACACTAGAGCTAGTTAGGCCGATTGGAAGATCGGGCTGAGGGATGAGCTTTTCAACAATGTTCGACTTTCGTCCGAGACCGCGGGGGGCCCACCCCACCACCCCCAACAAAAGACATGCAAAAAAGTAGAAAGAGTACGTGAGGACCGGTCCCCCTTCGCACCCATTGCCCCCCGGATGAGCCAGATTAGTAGCCAGATCTAAAGGGGTGGCGTTGGGGTGCGTGGGGGAGACGGGAGGATGTCAGATGCTACAGTTATATCTGTACTGTATGCTGTCACGATCTTACTCAGCAAACAAGTTAACGTCATGACGACGTCTTTTTTTTTGGTTTGGTTTTGGTTGAGATATCGTGAAAATGTATGTGTTTTTTTTACGTTGCCCGAACGTTTCCAGATAACGTTGTCCAACGTTCAGTCCAGTATTAAAATTGTGCCTTCTGTGAGAAACAACTGCGTATATGATGAATTAATGAGAAGCATGATAGCCAAATACAATCAATTACATATTGTTTTTTCATGATGTCTAATTTTTCAGGTAACGTTGTCCTAACATTGGGAAAACGTCCACTCTAGACTTCTCACAATTTTGTATTTAGAACAACTGCTACACGCAGCAAAGTAGTCACTACACATGACAGAGGATTTATTTTTATGGGATAAAGGCTAGAAAATATTACTTCAATGTTTGGGACGAACGTTGTAACAACGTTGCTCTGATGTTAACTTTGAGATGACGTGATTACGTGACACACAATGTAGTAGTAGGGCCGAAGTGGGGAGACAGTGGGTGGGTGTAGGTGTGTCGCTACAGCATATTAGGGGGGGGGGGGGGGTCAGCAGAACGGGGCAAGGTGGGATGTGGCCAGAAGCGGTCAGGATGCAAGCTACAATGTCTACGAGGCGCATGAAGGGTGGAGGTGGCAAGGGAAAGAAAATAACGGTTGATGGTGGGGGAGGGCGTGGAAAGGAGTGAAACGAAATCACCATTAAAAAAAAAATTCAACGGTGGACGGTGAATAGAAGGCACCATTTATTTGCGACCGGTGGGGGGGGGGGGGGGGTACTGAAGCTATCCAGGCGTGAATCCTGTGGAAAACTTGCGACCGGAGCGGGTGGGTGCTGGTGAGGTTGTGCAGAATAATAGTGTGTCCCTGTGCCGTTTTTTCGCCTATTTTCCAGCGAAAGGAGTGCACATGCCCCCTATGCGCCCCATTCCCTGGATCCACTACTGCTGATACATGGCTCTGATACGCGCTTTTTGTGCGTATCAGTAATAGTTGTGTATTTTAATGCTAAAAACAGAATTACATCATTTTCAGTAAAAACTATATGTTCACTTTCTGAAAAAAAATATTCCTGTGGATCTAGACTGTGAGTAGATCTAGACTGTGCGTAGATCTGGATCTATACGGGGAACACCCTCTGCCGGGAGATCGAGGGTTTCACTCTCGCGACTCGTGCCATGATCAGATGTGGCTAGCTGAGGAAAAAAAAAGGGGGGGGGGGGTGGGGGAGGGGAGCTAGCATAGCCCACTAGCCGGAGGGCCATGGATTGCTTATCACGTCCTGTCGTACCGTACGAAAGCTAACGATTTCTGGTGATGAAGACACCACAAAGTTCTATAAGATATCGCACATTTATAAAAAAAAAACATTTAGATCTAGATCTAGACCTAGATCTAGTCTTATTTTTATAAACATTTATAAAATTAAATCTTTGGCACCATCCCATGCTTTCACGCGGCAGGGCGTGATAAGCAATCCATGAGTCATGACCATGTCAATTCACAATTGTCATGTGATTGTGAGGCCCAGTTCAAGTTGTGTGTTGGTGGGATGGCTGGGAGGTGAAGGCATACAGATGATGGGCCTGACTTTACTACCCCCCACCATTTCTGTTTGTTTTCTATGTTTCAGCCTACTGTCTTTTAACACCGCTTGCCTTACGCTTACCTACACTGTCGGTAGCCCTGAATGAATGAAACACGCCTCTCTGCCTGGGCACGCTCGGTAAACCGGAGCGACAGTTTACCGAGCGCGCCCAGAGCAGAGGGGCATGTTTCAGGGCTAGATCTACACTGTCGGTAGGTCTTAGATCTAAATTTAGATTGACTTTCTCACTGTACCATCATTGCATCAATTCCACAAATGACATTAAGATTTTAAGTCTAAGGCCAGTGAGTAGATCTATACGCAATCTGCCGTCAGTGACATTGACACTTCACAGACACAGTGTCGTGTCAATGACAATGACATTGCCTTCTCAATGTCATGTCTGAGTCAGCGACACTAAGCCGACAGTTTGTTTGGAGGGGCAGAATTTGTGGCTCGTATGTCGTTTATACCTAGTTTTCACCAATTCCACGTTAACCACTCACCTCAACTGGCTGAAGCTTGTAAACAATGCAGTTTCAATGAAGAGACTTTCAACTTCTTATATTCTTCGGTGTCAAAGTTAGGTTTCACTGTCTGCTCTGAATGTTCTGTGTCGTCTGCTTGCTGGGCGAGGACGCCGAAAGAACGATTTTCGCGCCTTTTTGGACATTGAGAGCGAGGCTAAAAAATACTCTCAAAGTATGTTATACTTTTCATCGCATTCGCCAGGTGTCGCTTAGCAGTGGCGATTTGCGGAGTTTCGAGCTTGTCAGGGTGTTAAAATTTCAAGCCTCGAAGAATTGTGAACGACATTTGACAAACCGGTATCTTCGTAATTTCCGTTGTTAAAATAAATAACGCACTCGTCAGAAATCATTTCAAAATGGAAACGCAGCAAAGTTTATCGCAGCGGAAAACCGAAAAACCATAAAGGTTTGCATTATGATATTGATAGGCACTATTCAGGGTGGTTGTATATTCAGGGCAGTGTTGTTGTAGGGCGCTTGAACCACTTATGGTCATATCGCGTCAATGGGAGAAGGAAGGGAGGGCGGAGCCATGTCCCCGGGAATTGATAGCTCCAGGGGTTCGCTCGTTTGTACTGCACTTCACCTTGTCCGTTGTTACGATTACCCGGGTTTTTTCTCAACGGCATGGGCGGAACCGTTTTTTATGAGGGACGAATGCCATTTTTCAATGCATTATTTTTTCTGGCAAAAACCCTGCGAGGGAAGGATTGTTTTAGCCACTTCGGCAAATAACAAAATATGAAGCTGTTGTACAATTATAAGGCAGACTAACCCTGAGTGTTTCATTTAATATATACTACTCACAATTTGCTAGCGATCACCTCTATGCAGAGATATCCGAGTCTATAACAGGTGACTGTGTAATTCTACTATAATACAAAGACGTTTGCCTTTTTCACTCATGGTGGTGTGATATCTCCAGGCGCGGCCCTCTGTGGACCCCTCCAAGGACCTACCCCTGTATACGGGGATCAAGGGTAAGTTACCACGCATAGGGGTGTGATATCTCCAGGCCCGGCCCTCCGTGGACCCCTCCAAGCACCTACCCCTCTATCCGGGGATCAAGGGTCACGAACTGACCCGGAAAGTTTTTGGTTCCCGCCATGGCTCGGGCTCGAACCACCGACCTCTCGCTTTCCAGGACGTTCGGAGTGTAACGTCAAACGCGGTGCGCCAAAGGAATAATCTCGTTGGCGCAGGTTCTTTTTGGTCTATTCATGTCGTACCGGACCGGTACCGAGATACTACATACTACGTACCCTTTCCCATTGGACCGCGCCGTCGCAGTCTATCAACCACGCCATGCGTGTGAATCCAAGCCTACGGCTCCTACAGGTATCCAGGGAGTGACAAGGACCGCGTCTTGCTGCACTAAGCGGAGATCTATACGTCTCCTTCGTTTCACCCGACCCAGGATGCGACCGTTTAAAATGGCGGCCCCAGGTTAGTTTTCCATCGGCACCACTGTGATATCTCTCGGCCCGGCCTTCTATGGACCCCTCCAAGGACCTACCCCTGTATACGGGGATCCAGGGTCACGAACTGACCCGGAAAGTTTTTGGTTCCCGCCATGGCTCGGGCTCGAACCACCGACCTCTCGCTTTCCAGGACGTTCGGAGTGTAACGTCAAACGCGGTGCGCCACAGGGATAATCTCGTTGGCGCAGGTTCTTTTTGGTCTATTTATGTCGCACCGGACCGGTACCGAGATACTACATACCACGTACGAGCAACAGATTGGACACAGATTGGGGAAGGTTTATCTGTATTATAGTGGTGGGTGCAGGGCCTGTTTTTTGTGAAAAGGTCAAGTGCAAAATAATAACATCAACAAATTAAAGCTTGGGAAGGTTACATATGTATTAACGCAATATATATATAGAAATATTTGTTCATGGTTATTGGTATCTACCGCAGCGCTGTTTTTAAGCTTAGAGCCAGACTCACTGTCACGATCGCATGGCAAGCGAAGTGAGTGGGGGGAGGGCATTTGCATTGAGGCATATACTTCTGTTGAGAGAATATTGCCTTCATAACGTCTCATTCGTTTTCGATCGAGTTCCCTGCTGTTGCTTCAAGTGTTACAGAGATCAGCAGGAGATGTCAATAAATAGAGGACAGTTGACGCAGTAGAAAAAATATGCTTGACAGAGTAGAAAAATATGCTTAATGATAGTGTGTAAACACTACTTTCGTCTTTTCTGATGCGCATGTGACAGTGTTCAGTTATACAAGGAGCTGGTTACACTTTTACCGGATTTTATGTCCGGTTGAGCTTTCGTGGATTATTTTGAGTTATATCGAATTATTTTGAGGGTATATATCTCTTCAAATTGCCATCCAGCGCGTGAGACTGAGTGTGAGACTGAGTATGAGTGTAGAGGCAGACCATTTGTATCCAGGGGGGGGGCGGGGGGGGGGAGGCCATGGTTTCATTCCCCCGCTGGGAACCAAGCGGGAGCAGGATATTTTCTAGCCGTGAAGAAGTGGAGTTTCTGAGCAATAGGAATGTGGACGATAGATTTTTCGACTTCCTATCACGAAATTTCATCAACATAAAATGCCACAAATGCCGACTTTCGTTCATGAAATTCTGTGTTGACCAACGCAAAATGTCTTCATAAAGTGTGCTGCTATGGCTTTAATACGCTGGCTACAGTCGACTCAGTCTACTCAGTTTCCAGCAATTAATAAGACATTAGTCATACGAACGGACAAGCTTGTAAGAAAATTGTAAGTGCTGACGCCCACTGGACGCGTTCGCGGCGCGGTGACGGCACTGACGCGGCGACGGAACCGAGGCGGCGCGGTTCGGTCGCGGTGGCTATAGCCCACTGCACGCGGTGGTCGCGCGGTGAGTGACCGTATAGCAGCTGTCTGGATTAACGGTTTGGCTATTATTAGATATTGGCGGTATTTCGAAACAAATGAAGGATAGATTCTTCTGATGAGGACGCAATCATGCTGTTTGCAATGTGAAGACGTCGCAAAAGGACGAGGTATTGGATTCATGTATTGGGAGAATACCACAGGCTCATACAGGAGCTTAAAATTGCAAACAATGAGAGGTTTCGGACCTATGTTTACTTCAGATTGACACCAGTGCAGTTTCAGGAGTTACTGGATCTGGTTGGGGGAACCCTGTATCCACCAACTTTCGCGCGTCCTTGTGTCCGGAACGAATGCTTTTGCCGCCATGTTGGAGAGTGGGCATTGCGCGGAATTTTATTCTTTTTTCTGATTGGCTGAAATGTCGACGGCGCGCCGACCGACGACCGAAAAATAGAACATGTCCTATCTCACCGCGGAGCCTCGACGGTACCGCGACGGCACCGCGCCGGCGCCGTCCCGCTGACGCGTGCAGTGGGCGTTAGCCAAGCGCAACTCAACTGTCCTATTTTTCCGCGCCGCGTCAGTTCCGTCGCCGCGCCGCAAACGCGTCCAGTGGGCGTTAGCACTAAGAAAGAGACGCATGTGACTTTCTGACAAATGGAACATTCATTCAGCATCATAATTCGGCCATTACATAATACGATAGCCGATAGCATATGTCGTCGGCTGGTGGGCTGGCAGTAAATAAATAGTCCGTTTCTTCTACAAATGTTTATTTTCTCACACATCATACTACATTTTATCATCTAAAACGATTTGTATGAGACTCACAAAGACAAACATGTCACACTAGTTGTACATTGATATTCAAGGCAAGTGTACAAACACAAGTAATCATTACAACGTAAATCACTCGACTAACCATTACGTTGTTGTAAACTTTGCTGAAGAAAATTAGTTTGTTCCTTATTAAACCTTTTGTTATATATATATGAAATTTAAACGGAAAAAGATTCTCATTTCTAAGCTAAGAAGGGTCATTTCTGTCATTTGGTACCAAATATGCCCCTCTCCCCCGTCCTATACCCCTGGCGATGGACTTAAAAACAAATAATAACATAAAAAGTGGATGTGGAAATAAACGTGTTTGCTTATAACATGTTTGCTTACCTGTGACAAAAAACGTGGGTCAACAATTACCCCATTTGTGCCTAGGAAGCCCATTTAACCAAGATGCATAGGCACACATCCTTTGTATCAACAACGACAATGACGAGGGGGACAAGTAGGTTATTAGGGGTATGAAAATAGTGAAATTGCCACCTCAGTGAACAATTCTGGGTATGTCGGTCTTTGCTCACCCAACGCCAAGATGTCGTTATGATAACAAACACGTTTGAAATTGTCCATCAATGTGCAGGAAATGATTCGTGTATGGCCGTGATTTAGCCATTCTAGATGTATTCTTTCGCCAGAATGCAATGCGTCAGACACGTTTTTTTCCAAGATGGCGGATATTTACGCAGTTGACAACATTTAAAATCGTACCACGTATCCACTACTTGTTCAGCAAGCCATGGAACATTTCAATCGGGATCGGGAAGATGATGGTGGAGTTCTTCTCGGCCGAGATGGTGGTCAGCGTCTGGAGATACCTAAGCTGGAGGGCCGAGGGCGACTCGGACATGATGTCTGCCGCGTCCTTCAGCGACCTGGAGGCCTTCATCTCACCCTGAGCGGCGATCACCTGGGACAGAAATACGGAGTTGTCAAAAGCGAAAAATGGCATATTGTTCATCATATTGGTGAAATGTACAGAGTAGACATGATATGATGTGAATCAACTATGGCGCTTGTCACACCAGATCGTGTCCAAATGTTGTCTTTGCGGAAGAATACATAATGTCAACACCTCTGAAATGATGGCTTACGCCAGTAGGGATATCTCCCCTCCTGCCATGGTTATAACACCGGTATCTGGCACGGTGCAATTCAGCCACCATGCACGGCTCTATGCTGAGACCTTGAGAATATGGAAAATAGCTAGCAACGTTTGGCCATGCCTAGTGATTACCTTTACTTAGGCTTTAAAGCGCATATCAATGACATTGGGAATTGACTCTATTGACCTTTGCTCTGGCGTCCCTGGCGGCCTCGGCTTCCGCCGCCATCGATCTCTGCAGCTGCTGAGGCAGCTTCACGTCCTTGCTGTAATGTCACATATGTCATATATGTGTTAATAATAATTGCTGTCGTTATAGTTTTAGTTCATCAACTTTTCCAATTATTTTTTTTTGTGCAAGTATACAAGTAACTAATAGATTTGCACCTATGATACAGTGTCATAGCATCAGACTCACATCTCCACTCGCTCCACCTTAACTCCCCACGGGTCCGTTGCGCCGTCCAAAATAGTCTACAATATAAAAAAGAACAATCTGCAATGTGAATGCCAATACGATGAATGTATATGTCTTGGTTATAGTTTCAAATCACACAGTGCATGCGAGACACCACGACAAAGACCACGTGGCCCAGTGGATACGGGTAAATACTACCTATTTACAACAGCTTTTGAACAATTTTACAAATCGAAGAAATCCCATCGTTAATAATGATGACGCTTATATGGCTACTTATCAACACGAATGATCATTAAAACATGTGTGTACACATGACAGATACAACATGCATAGCAACAACAAATTATGCATATCAGTTGAGAATATAAGTGTCATATTTACAAACCAGCATGCTATGCTTGGCAAAAACGCAATACATAACCAAAAGATAAATCCAAAGCAGGGCCACAAAAGAAGAACATTAAGAACAAAGCCCGCGGCGCCAGCTGGGATGTCGTCTGTTTAAATCCCCGACCTGCATGAGGCGACTGGTCTCCTCGCGGTCACTCAGGATGTCGGCCAACGTCTTGGTGCCCAGGACGTTCCGGAGCGTGGTCTGCGCCAGAAGACGCGTGGCGTCGTGGACGTCCTCCACGTTGGTCACCGACAGGATCGGGTTGTAGATCCGGAAGTAGACCACGGCGTCTACTTGGATCGTCACAGAATCCCTGCTAAGAATCTGGATTGAATGGACAAGGAATGAGAGATGATATAATTAGCTAAACGCTGGTTTTTCCGTTGAAACTCACTCTATACCTATATCTGGCGACCAATTCCCCATCCCATCGCCCTCTCTCTCTCTCTCTCTCTCTCTCTCTCTCTCTCTCTCCCTCTCTCTCTCTGGCGTCAACCTGCATCGTCACCGAGTCCTTACTGAGAATCTGGATCACGAAAATAATAAAAATATCAAATTTAATATCGTTTTTTTAAATAACAAATTGCTTGTCTTGATCAACACATTTCTACCCACAATGTATTTTGCCGCTTCCGTTCTTTTCCAGTATTAGCTAAATCCTCTGACCGTGTCTCAATTTTTCTTTTAATGATTTTATTCGTAAATATCATATGAAGTACGCGTGCAAGTATACATACAGGGTTTCTTGATGAACATAGCAAAATATTCCATTACATTAGATTAATGCATCTCCACCTTTTTTCATACTTGTCTAGTTGCTGCTTTGCTAAAAGAAACAAACATAATATGGTACCTTAAGACGACCTTGAAAATATGAAAGCCCACAGGTGCCGCCTTACACTTCTGTTTATGAATAAAGTTTCTTGCAAAAAGTAAACAATTATTGAGGGCGTAATCTGCCGCGATATCTACTAATAATAGTTGCAATTCATGTAGATGGACGGCTTCAGCGACATTACGATTCCATCAAGATAAAAAGTCGTCCCAGAATGTTCTTACCACGGGGCATGATATAAACCTGTGGATTATCGTATCAATTCCATCGCAGTAATCGCAAATGTCGTTATCAGCCAGTCCCATTTTAAACAACCTATTTTTATTTGGTACGAAAGGATATAGAACAGACCGTGTCTCAATCTTGTCATCTATAAGTCGTTTACCATCGTCGGTGGTGTGAATGCACCTAACGAAGCGGTATTCATCATTTCATTGCGTATTCCTTTATTTTATATACTAAGACAGATACCCAGTTTTATATCACCTCAGAGGAAGCAGAATTTTCTCACTACACCTTTCCAATTTTAATTTTGTTTATTTATTATTTTTATTATATGTACCATGGGCCGATGGCCTTTCAGTATAATAAAGTTCCAATTATTTGGGCCGTTCACCTATACGTCTCTACATCCCTCAAGTAAGTTTTCATTTGAATTACCATTCACCCCATTGCTCATCCCTTGTTTACATACCAGGATAGATGGTACCCATATGCATCTCTTCAGAGAAAGCCTTCATATCAATGCGCATTTCTGGCTGTAATAAACATTTAGTAACCTTCAATGGCTTCCATACTTATATGTTTATTTATTTGTTTTTTTGTGTGCTTTTTTCTTCGTCAGTTTCTTTGCATATCATTCTTAGTTTAACGGTTTAACAAACCTTATCGAAATCGAACGAAGAAGCCTCTGCCTTCTGCTGTAACGGATCGCGGTACATAGGGAAGGGGTCTTCGCGTTGAACCAGTAATTGTACGGATAACGATCCCAAAATTGCCAACAGCTAATCGCGGGTCTCCAAGAACTCGTGTGGCCTATTTAACGTGCATATTGTAGCCGCCTAAGGGGCTTATATAGTCGGCTAAAATTGCCCATCATTTACACGGTAAATTTAGCCGCCCAAGCCCCGTAGTCGGCAAAACTGCGTTCGTGAAATCGGCCACTGAAGGCCAATCGCAGAGATCGTGAAAGGTATTCCCGTCCTGCATTAGCTTTCCCCCTATGATCCCTGCGTGCCCATGTTACCCTCAACACTCGCCTCCTGCGGTGGAACGTTGTAGGTGACAGTCCGCAGGTCAATCACTGTCATCTTGTCCATGCACGGCAAATAGAAGAACAACCCTGAAACGATTTCACAAAGTTAACATCAACAATGAGAAGCGCAACAGAAGAGAATTTCGTATTCAAGTATTGCAATGATATTGTCGATCCCCAAAGACATCAATTACAATTCCAGTTACTGTGGTATCATGGTGACTTTTAAAGCTGTTCAGATCAACATTAAAGTTTACCTTTACCGACAAACATTAATGAGCTATCGAATGACTTTTTAACCGAGATTTACTGGACGCATTCTCTCAATACTGTTAACGCTTTAAAAAATATATCATATTCATCCTCACGAAACCTTCTCAAAACCGTCATCAACGGCATGTAGTGTAATGCCTGGCAAAAAGTGCCACCGGCGCCCAAAAAAAAACAAGTATTCGCAGCAAATACAGGTCTTGGAATAGGATGGTTACAAGTAACACCAAGTTGTGATTATTATCCCTTATCTACACGACTTTGAGAGATTTAGGAACAGACAAACATCCTTGCTTGACTATAAATTTGCATCCCCTACATGCTAGCGTCTGTCAGTATCGCTCTCGCTGTGGTGATGTGTGCTCACCTGGCCCCTTGGCTCGGCCCAGGATGCGTCCCAACCGGAAGATGACCGCTCGCTCATACTCCTGAACGATCTGATGGACAATAATATGGAAATTGTGGGGGTACAGTTTCATGCGTATGCTATTAATTTACATTGGTTCGCCTAATCAGCCCTAAGAGATGCCATTCACGGGAGGGGTGGGGGGCGGGGGGACACCCCCTTTGAATCGCGAATCCCCAAGAATTGGGGAGAGCAACATCGAATCTCCAAAATTAGGACATTTGAAAAGCTGGGCGCGAAAAAAAACGCCTTAATGGTGATATCGCGAATATCAAGGAATTTGCAGACTGCTATAACGGATCGCGGTAAATAGGGAAAGGGTCACATCTATAAACGTGCATGATATGTCACCAGAAACCATTGATATGCCAGTAAAGACAGCATTTTGCAATGGAAAATTCAATAATCAGTGTTTATTAATATTATGAAGGTACATTGAAGCAACACATTAATATATTAGGTTCCAAGTTTACAGTTGCGAAATTCAAACTTAAGCAATAGGCCTATGAATCATAATCCGTTGGTCAGTTGATGCCCAACCAACACCCCGACTACCAGAAGCCGATAGTGACCTTGGACTGACCTTCATGCAAACAAAGAGGGAGAATGGGAAGGTTACGATGACGATGACGATAGCCAGGAAGATGCAGCACCACGTGCAACATTTGTTGCTGGTATTCTGTTCGTCGTCAACTGAAAAATATAAATAAAAAGAACATACAATATATGGGTAATAGACCCTATATTCAATATTAGATTAGATAACGAATATATAATATGCACCAAAAGCCATCGTCCTTGCCTAATTAAACATAATAGAATATCTACCTTATGTGTTGTACATTTTTCATCAATATCAATGCAACTCATACCTGTATTGGGTCTAATGATATCGGCCCCATGTGGCCTTAATAAGGTCTCCTGCACTATGATTGATTACATTATGAATGCGACTAATTTTCTTATTATCGCAATTAGTATGACATGAATTGTTACTATTATTGGGATTATGATTATTCGAATTATAAGTATAGTTATGTATGCATGTATACCTTTATTCACGAATGTATAGCTTTATCTATCATCAGCTATATGTTAGTGAACTTTAATTTGACCAGAATCTGATATGTCAGTATTTTTTTCCTCGCCGCCATAATGCAAGTAATGTAAATAGTGTACATAAATGCTTATTGACTTGACTTGACTTGACCTGACTTGGTTAGTCCTTGTTTGAGGATTCATTGGCTGCGCACGGCGCTTGGGTTGGTCCTGCGCACTGCGCTCTGCGCAGGTCCAAACCGACGAAAGCATGTATTAATTAACGAGATGCATATTAATTCGATTTGCAAACAGCCCCCCCCCCCCGCCCCTCCACAATCTCATCACATTGTTAAGTAAGTCCGATCGCTAAATATTCTATATTAATCCAAATGTGTCAATTATTGTCACTAATCAAAACTATCAAGTTTTTGATAAATGGTAGATGCGGGCGCACATGTCACACTTGATCACAATTATACACCAAGCTCCATTCGCTAGGCGGCGCTACGCAAGCCCTAGCGGAGTGAGTCGAAGGCAGAGAGTGCACTGACACGTACACCGATATCCATTCTGCCAGTAGAGGGAGCTCCTTCCTCACCTCACCTCTGCCCCACTAACCCGCCAACCTGAGGGGTGACTTCAACGGTCCTGGGCTCACGTGAAATATGTAGACATTTCGTTGCCACACAATCACATTGGAGGAGTTAAGCGAAAACATATTTTAAACTAGCACGGGTTCACAGCTCAAAAGGCGTCACACCTTTAACCTCGATCAAACTCGAAAACATAGTTCGAATGTTACATGGCCTCGAAAAAATAAAAATTGACTGAACTTTGGTTTTTAATTTTATGCGTACGAAAACAGTTTTGTGGGCAAATTCTGATGATTAAATTTGACGGGGGTGGGGGGGGGGGGGCGAGCAGAGGGACTACAGGGGCGGATCCAGAAAGTCTGGATAGGGGGGGCCGGTTTCAGGGTCGGGTCCAGATATGCTGGATAGGGTGAGGAGGGTTTCGGTTATCACATTTCGGCCTTAAAAGGGGAGGGGGGGGGAGGGGGCGGGGGAGGGGGCGGGGGCGGGGCCGGATCGGCCCCCTCCCCCTAGATCCGCCCCTGAATTATAGCGCAAGCGGAGCGCCCGGGCTCTGCTAGGAGATCGACCGATACCTCCACACTAGCATACTGATGGCGCGTGCTGACGCGATTCCCTGGCATGTACGTTCAGATACAATGTGAACGTCTTACCTGAGGTGCGTACGTGGTACTCCCCGTCATCAAACTTCACCAGCGCCTGGTCACGACCGCTCCTGTCCGACATGATGAAGGCTTCCCGTGAGGTGTCCAGTTTCTATATTCATTTAAAGGGAAAGCAAAGACCGGCGATAAACGATTTTTTTCAAGATATGAATTTCTTCCATAATGCGGAAAAACAAGAAAACTTGAAAACAAAAAGATTTTTTTTTTCATATGAAAAGTTTTGAAATTCTTTCAGAATATAATTTTGTATTTACTATTTTGTTTTTAAATGTGAATCCGGCCAACTTGATCCCAAACTGACATACTTTTTGGCAACATCAGAACGAAGTTATTATCACTTATTTCTTAACCTCGGTCCCAGGTATGAAGAAAAAGGCTGCTCGATTCAGCTGGTGATGACGTCACGCTGGCGTACACCGATACGCGGTTATAAGCAATGCTGTACTTGAGATTACTGTACCCGAAGGTCCAGGTTATATCACATTCCTAAGGCTCGAACATATTATTTACAGAAGACGTTAAAGATGTATAGACGTTAAAGATGTATGGACGTTAAAGATGTATAGATGTAGTGTGTTGTACAATAATTGGAGCAAGAGAATAAAAAAACACAAATCCCACAGAAGAGTTCAAAAGAGATCTCAGATGTGTTTGTTAACAACAATTAATCTGCGAGGTGACTTGAAACGCTAATCTAGGCGCCCACCAGTGAGCCCACCAGTGAGCACAAACCAAGACCTATCGACAGGTCACCGGCGCGACGACTGCGGTAAGCTCTGTCGGTCACACATAGGTTTGTTTAGTCATAAGCGCAAATGCCGCGACGCAAATCATATCACTTAAAATCAAACAAAGCTGCAAATCCATCGTCTTTCGCAGACGGACGGCTGCCAACCTGGACCTTCTCCACCCCCCACACGGACGTTATGGGAGGCGGGTGAGCAGGCGATTCTGTTCGCAGACACCTGTTGATGGATAGCGCCATCTGGCGGACTTGTCCGCAACACTTCGGTAGATTGACTTCATGTCAGCGCTTGCGTCGAGAGCGTTAATTCGTTTTCCATTTGTTTTTCTTTAGTTCTAACGTTAGTCATGCATAACATGTTAGGTTCCAGAGTCTATTTGTATTTTTTTTCATGTGATCTATTTAGCAAAACTGGCACGACGGAATGCGTAAGAAACCCGTTTCACCGCTTATAGCGCTTTGAAAAAACTGAGGACGGAAAATGGATCATTCTGGCAACACGCCGTCTACCTGAGTTTCTGGCAACACGCCGTCTACCTGAGTTTCTACCTGCACTTCAGTTCGGACAGACCCAGGCACTCGAATTACAGTCCCAGATTATAAAAATGTATAACCTGCCCTAATCGTCGATTAGCCTTATTGAACAAAAGTCATATTTTTCAGAAGACAGGGATTCGGTGACACTATCGATATAATCAAATGTGCAGGTGTTAGCCAAGAGACGTGTTCTAACCTACATGTATCTGCCACTTGTCAGATGGTTTTGGCGGTTTGGAAATATTCCTCGTGTATATAATAGACGTATCCGAAAGGGATATTTGCTACGACAGATTGCCGACAACAAAACACCAACTGGACGGCCGGACGGACGGCGTACTGTGTACAGGGCCACAGACCGCGGTCCGAGCGGCGTACTGGGTCCAGGGCCACAGACCGTGGTCCGAGCGGTGTACTGGGTCCAGGGCCTCAGACCGTGGTCCGAGCGGTGTACTGGGTCCAGGGCCTCAGGCCGTGGTCCGAGCGGTGTACTGGGTCCAGGGCCACAGACCGTGGTCCGTGCGGTGTACTGGGTCCAGGGCCTCAAACCGTGGTCCGAGCGGTGTACTGGGTCCAGAACCACAGACCGTGGTCCGAGCGGTGTACTGGGTCCAGGGCCTCAGACCGTGGTCCGAGCGGTGTACTGGGTCCAGGGCCACAGACCGTGGTCCGAGCGGTGTACTGGGTCCAGGGCCACAGACCGTGGTCCGAGCGGTGTACTGGGTCCAGGGCCTCAGACCGTGGTCCGAGCGGTGTACTGGGTCCAGGGCCACAGACCGTGGTCCGAGCGGTGTACTGGGCCCAGGGCTACAAACCGTGGTCCGAGCGGTGTACTGGGTCCAGGGCCTCAGACCGTGGTCCGAGCGGTGTACTGGGTCCAGGGCCTCAGACTGTGGTCCGAGCGGTGTACTGGGTCCAGGGCCACAGACCGTGGTCCGAGCGGTGTACTGGGTCCAGGGCCTCAGACCGTGGTCCGAGCGGTGTACTGGATCCAGGGCCTCAGACCGTGGTCTGAGCGGTGTACTGGGTCCAGGGCCTCAGACCGTGGTCCGAGCGGTGTACTGGGTCCAGGGCCTCAGACCGTGGTCCGAGCGGTGTACTGGGTCCAGGGCCTCAGACCGTGGTCCGAGCGGTGTACTGGGTCCAGGGCCACAGACCGTGGTCCGAGCGGTGTACTGGGTCCAGGGCCACAGACCGTGGTCCGAGCGGTGTACTGGGTCCAGGGCCACAGACCGTGGTCCGAGCGGTGTACTGGGTCCAGGGCCACAGACCGTGGTCCGAGCGGTGTACTGGGTCCAGGGCCTCAGACCGTGGTCCGAGCGGTGTACTGGGTCCAGGGCCACAGACCGTGGTCCGAGCGGTGTACTGGGTCCAGGGCCACAGACCGTGGTCCGTGCGGTGTACTGGGTCCAGGGCCTCAAACCGTGGTCCGAGCGGTGTACTGGGTCCAGGGCCTCAGACCGTGGTCCGAGCGGTGTACTGGGTCCAGGGCCACAGACCGTGGTCCGAGCGGTGTACTGGGTCCAGGGCCACAGACCGTGGTCCGAGCGGTGTACTGGGTCCAGGGCCACAGACCGTGGTCCGAGCGGTGTACTGGGTCCAGGGCCACAGACCGTGGTCCGAGCGGTGTACTGGGTCCAGGGCCTCAGACCGTGGTCCGAGCGGTGTACTGGTTCCAGGGCCTCAAACCGTGGTCCGAGCGGTGTACTGGGTCCAGGGCCTCAGACCGTGGTCCGAGCGGTGTACTGGGTCCAGGGCCTCAGACCGTGGTCCGAGCGGTGTACTGGGTCCAGGGCCTCAGACCGTGGTCCGAGCGGTGTACTGGGTCCAGGGCCACAGACCGTGGTCCGAGCGGTTTACTGGGTCCAGGGCCACAGACCGTGGTCCGAGCGGTGTACTGGGTCCAGGGCCACAGACCGTGGTCCGAGCGGTGTACTGGGTCCAGGGTCACAGACCGTGGTCCGAGCGGTGTACTGGGTCCAGGGCCTCAGACCGTGGTCCGAGCGGTGTACTGGGTCCAGGGCCTCAGACTGTGGTCCGAGCGGTGTACTGGGTCCAGGGCCTCAGACTGTGGTCCGAGCGGTGTACTGGGTCCAGGGCCTCAGACCGTGGTCCGAGCGGTGTACTGGGTCCAGGGCCTCAGACCGTGGTCCGAGCGGTGTACTGGGTCCAGGGCCTCAGACCGCGGTCCGAGCGGTGTACTGGGTCCAGGGCCACAGACCGCGGTCCGAGCGGTGTACTGGGTCCAGGGCCTCAGACCGCGGTCCGAGCGGTGTACTGGGTCCAGGGTCTCAGACCGTGGTCCGAGGAGTGTACTGGGTCCAGGGCCTCAGACCGTGGTCCGAGCGGTGTACTGGGTCCAGGGCCACATACCGTGGTCCGAGCGGTGTACTGGGTCCAGGGCCTCAGACCGTGGTCCGAGCGGTGTACTGGGTCCAGGGCCACATACCGTGGTCCGAGCGGTGTACTGGGTCCAGGGCCACAGACCGCGGTCCGAGCGGTGTACTGGGTCCAGGGTCTCAGACCGTGGTCCGAGCGGTGTACTGGGTCCAGGGCCTCAGACCGTGGTCCGAGCGGTGTACTGGGTCCAGGGCCTCAGACCGTGGTCCGAGCGGTGTACTGGGTCCAGGGCCACATACCGTGGTCCGAGCGGTGTACTGGGTCCAGGGCCTCAGACCGTGGTCCGAGCGGTGTACTGGGTCCAGGGTCACATACCGTGGTCCGAGCGGTGTACTGGGTCCAGGGCCACAGACCGTGGTCTGAGCGGTGTACTGGGTCCAGGGCCTCAGACTGTGGTCCGAGCGGTGTACTGGGTCCAGGGCCTCAGACCGTGGTCCGAGCGTTGTACTGGGTCCTGCAGGGCCTCAGACACTTGGTGCAACCGGCCCCAGGATTTTTAGTTGAAGGGGGAGGGCGTGTTGAGTACGGTGTGCTGCCAATCATTCACTGACGTCACTGTTGCTTTCGTCCAATAATGGAATCAGAAAAGATTTTCCACGTTAGTGCGTTATGTCGGACAAACAAGTCGGACAAACAAAGCATCGTGTCATTTTCTTTTGAGTTTCAGCGATGAGTACTTCTCACTTGCACCTACCATCAGCTATGATTGTCAATTTCATACGAGTAAGACAGAAAGACTCAAGCGTGAACGGGCTTAAGTGTCGGAGCCTGCTGGATCGGTCTATTATTAAGTGTCGGAGCCTGCTGGATGGGTCTATTATTAAGTGTCGGAGCCTGCTGGATCGGTCTATTATTAAGTGTCGGAGCCTGTTGGATCGGTCTATTATTAAGTGTCGGAGCCTGCGGGATCGGTCTATTATTAAGTGTCGGAGCCTGCTGGATCGGTCATTATTAAGTGTCGGAGCCTGCTGGATCGGTCTATTATTAAGTGTCGGAGCCTGCGGGATCGGTCTATTATTAAGTGTCGGAGCCTTCGGGATCGGTCTATTATTAGGTGGCGGAGCCTGCGGGATCGGTCTATTATTAAGTGTCGGAGCCTGCGGGATCGGTCTATTATTAAGTGTCGGAGCCTGCGGGATCGGTCTATTATTAAGTGTCGGAGCCTGCGGGATCGGTCTATTATTAAGTGTCGGAGCCTGCGGGATCGGTCTATTATTAAGTGTCGGAGCCTGCGGGATCGGTCTATTATTAAGTGTCGGAGCCTGCTGGATCGGTCTATTATTAAGTGTCGGAGCCTGCGGGATCGGTCTATTATTAAGTGTCGGAGCCTGCTGGATCGGTCTATTATTAAGTGTCGGAGCCTGCTGGATCGGTCTATTATTAAGTGTCGGAGCCTGCGGGATCGGTCTATTATTAAGTGTCGGAGCCTGCGGGATCGGTCTATTATTAAGTGTCGGAGCCTGCGGGATCGGTCTATTAGTCTAAGACATCTTACTGGGAACCGTTGTTTCTGATTTTGCTCACGTATTACTCGCGCAGTGCATTTACGATGCATGAAACCACATAATTAATTTCGAAATCTTACGGCTGCGTACCTCTAACCCCTCCCCCCACCCCCCTCCTCCCACACACACCCTGACCACACCCTCACACACAAAATGCATTCTCACTTGGTTAACTAGTTCAGCGTGCCAGGATCGAGCGAGAATTGAGGCCACGACTGGCAGGATACGCAGGGGGCCCGGGGGAGTGGGGGGAGGGGGAGCGAGTGGGGGAGGAGCGGTGGTTAGATACTTGGCCCCACATCCCTCCATGGAGGAATGCGCATGCGCGGGATATGGAGTCAGTCCGTGGTGGTTGCCACAGACAAAAAAAATCACTCTCTGACCCCTGGAACAGCGGCTGGGGGGGGGAGGGAGGATGGGTGGTGCTGGGTAAGCCGGGCGTGGCGTGGGTGGGTGGGAGAAGGGGGGGGGGGGCGGGTTAGGGGGTGCAGGGTAATCCGGGTGTTGGGTGGGGGTGGGATGATTATGGAGCGGCGCGTGCTGGAAGTCAGTCTGTAGGGGGTTGGATTTCGGCGATGACGTCGGTGGCATTGTATCTCGCACTCAAATATCTGGCGTATGGGGAGAAGGGCGGGGGGCTGGATACATCACAAGATAACGAAATGGCGTTGCATGATACATACCTACGATGCAGATACCAGGGCGCGAACCCGCGACCTGTCAATCTGCAGCTCATCCCGCTTATACCACCTGAGCTATAGGGAGGCTCCCTCATGCGCTACCCCATGGCGGACCACGCCTTAACCACGCCGGGACACGGCCAGAGCGGTGGTGGACCACGCCTTAACAACGCCGGGGCACGGCCAGAGCGGTGGTGGACCACGCCTTAACAACGCCGGGGCACGGCCAGAGCGGTGGTGGACCACGCCTTAACAACGCCGGGGCACGGCCAGAGCGGTGGCGGACCACGCCTTAACAACGCCGGGGCACGGCCAGAGCGGTGGCGGACCACGCCTTAACCACGCCGGGGCACGGCCAGAGCGGTGGCGGACCACGCCTTAACTACGCCGGGGCACGGCCAGAGCGGTGGTGGACCACGCCTTAACAACGCCGGGGCACGGCCAGAGCGGTGGCGGACCACGCCTTAACAACGCCGGGGCACGGCCAGAGCGGTGGCGGACCACGCTTTAACAACGCCGGGGCACGGCCAGAGCGGTGGTGGACCACGCCTTAACAACGCCGGGGCACGGCCAGAGCGGTGGCGGACCACGCCTTAACAACGCCGGGGCACGGCCAGAGCGGTGGCGGACCACGCCTTAACAACGCCGGGGCACGGCCAGAGCGGTGGCGGACCACGCCTTAACAACGCCGGGGCACGGCCAGAGCGGTGAACAGGCGGTTACCGCCAATATTCTCATATCTGCGGAAGAGGGATTCAACAACCGCCAATGAGCGGTTACCAGAATCCAGACGAGGGGACGGGTACGTCACGTGCGAGAGGAGAGAGAATGGCCCACCACGACGGGCTCTGCATGGTTTGAGAAACTGGATTTGAAACGCCAATATAGGCGTCTAGTGAGTATCAACCTATACCTAACGACAGGTCATCGATGCGACGACTGCGGTTAGCTCTGTAGGTTTATTTATTTATTTATTTATGCCGCGAATGAAATCTTGCTAGTTAAACCAAAACAAATGCTGCAAATCCATCGTCTAAGGTTTCGCAGAGGGACAGATGCTGCTGAACCAGAATCCAGATTCCACGGTCGATGGTGCCCAGTAGCTGAGTAGTACAACACAGGGCTTCCACACCGTACGCACGGGGCAGGACGCGGGGGCGGGGAGGGGATACTAACAGACTAAACAGCACCAACTTTGTGGGTACTCACCGGGCGGTGTCTGGCTGAAACGTCGTCAAGGAAACGGAAGATGATAGGAAAGGTAAACACTCCACTTTAAGACGCCAAATCCAGACTTCCGCAAGATGTCGCTCGCTGCGAGGCTGTTGGGCAAGTCGCAGCCGGACTCCTCACTGATCTGAAGCACGGTACTTGGTCTCGACAAAACTCGCGCCGTGGCGGCGAGTGAGTGCTAGCTGAGCCAGATTGGCCGTGCTGGCCTACATAACATGCCATGGTTTTGCGTGCTGTGCCTCCCTCCCTCCCTGCCCGCCGCGCGCCGCAGCCTTTAAGTATGGTGGTGATGTGTTGTTGCCCGCAGTACGACTGACACCGTGGTTACCAGGGTTACTTGTGGTGTCTATCGTGGTTTTTCTTCATCGGCGGACACGTGCGGACAGGTGTAGGCGTTGGGGGGGGGGGGGGGGGGAGGTAGGATGTGACCAGACGTTTGGGTGTTCACTTCCGCGAGGTAATTAAGGCGGGGTTATGATGAGTGGCCTTTGGAAATTTTAGCAGGGGTTGAGGAGCAGGGGTTTCGGCAACCAAATTTAACCTTTATCAGGGGTGAGGAATTTGGAGGTTGCCGTCAGAGTATGCCCCCCCCCCCGGGATCCCCCCCCCCCTCCGCCAATGATCTGGTGCGGTGTAATTAATCACGACACTCGGCATGCTGAATAGGTCGCCAGGTCGATCAGTGCGAATCTACTTATAAGAGGTCCCAGAGCTATGCAGACTGTCCGGAAACTCCCCCCTCATCTCCATCAGTCTCCACATCATTTATCTCTGACAGTCACAATTGATAAAGTGCTAGGCCTACAGAGTCACGACACCTCAACATAGGCCTATATCAAGTGGCTCCCCCCAGTGAGCCATATGAAAATTAACTGACTGTTTGTGCCGTGCAGCAACGGTTTAGTAACGGAACAACCAGAAGGAACCGTCTGGCGCAGACAGTCCCGTTCTCATTCTGTCTGCACCAGATGGTATCTTTCTCGTCACGCCGTTGCAATATTGCTGCCCATGGCTCATTAGGTGGCAGCTCCATCCATTAGTTAACTCCGAAACGGTCCACCAGAGGGCGGCACTAAATCAGTTTCTGACAGGCTCTGCTGGTGAACGGAATGACCGGGGTCAGTCATAGAGGAGATACATCTTCTACAGTGATGTGGCTGTAGGACGGGCAAACATCGGTGTCCGGACAACATACCCTGTCCGATTTGGTTCCTGTCCGCGCGGAGTATGCACAACGAACGGCATCCAATATGACAATTTCTTGATGTAATTAAAGCTGCTCATGCAGCAACTTTTTACTTAAATTATGGTTTTCGAACTATTTTGGAAACACATTTAGAACACATTGTCTGACTATAAATGTAACCTTCACGAGAAATAGATCTGTCATCGCACGATGAAAGGTATAAAACTGCCGCAATGTGCATATTTCGATGACGTAGTACACAAGAAAGCCACACTTTTTCACATGGGATGCACTAATTTTGCCCAAAAAAGAGGCTTAACAACATATCTGGGTTTTTATTGCATACAATAGGTGTACTTCTATGCTAAGAATATAAATACATCATTTCCAATCAAAATAGTTTTTACATTTTTCAAGAAAAATATTGCTGGATGTGTAACTTTAATCATAAAGATTAAAAAAAAATTGTTGAAAATTAGTAATGTTACTTCGCCCTATGTACTTAATTGACCCTGCTAGACTCCACTGGCTCCATCGCCCGGGTCCGTTTGACGCGACCCACTGGCTGAGTACAGCACACCGGACCCACGTCCTCGCTAGGCTCATCATGTTATTATATATCATTGTTACTATAAATAAGATAATTATTGTTACAACCGGGACGTCGTTCTCCGGCGCAACTCGATGGGAAATCCAGGATGTAGCCACAACAATTATATATTAGCCTACTTAATGACTGGCGTGGCGAAGTTTTTTTACTGGGTGATTGTGTTTCTGTTGCAGTGTTGCAGTGTTGGCGCGATTACCAGCTACAAGTAAAGAAGAGGTTTATTTATAATCAACCGTCACAAATATATATTAGTTTTTGGCTTGGGCATATGGCATCTAGCCATGTTTCGCAGTGTTCTATTTCTTTACTGTACAATGGTACATACTGTTCTTTGGCCTGAATGCCAGGCGGTCTTACGAGTCTTAACACCAGCCCCCCCCCCCCCCTCAACTACCCCTAGGCCTCACTCCCAATACATGTTACATGGAACAAAAATCTTCCCTCATACCAGATCGTCCAGACGATCGTAAGGGGAGGGCGAGGAGAGAGAAGGAGAGAGAGAGCGGGGGTGGGGGTTGGGGGGGGGGGGGGAGGGATTTTTCCTCCTGTAGTTCACTTGCTTAAAAATTATACACTGACATTTTGTATTGGCACAAACAGATGAAATGTTGCTTCAGGCCGAATGAAAGCTAAACCCACTAGCCCAAGATACCGGCCGGGGAACATGTGGTTAAAAACATGGCCTTGCACGAAAAAAACATCATCCGGATGCAGAGTAGATAAAACTGTTATGCTGACGAGACTCCTCCCTTCCACCCGAAATGTTATTGCCAGAGACACCCACCCCCCCAATCCTAACTCCAGCCCCCTCTTTATCATATCCCTTGATCCCCACCCCCCACCCCATTCCATCTTACCCCAACTCCGACCCACCCCTCTTCGATATCATGCCTCCCTAACTCCGCCCCCCCACTCTCTTCGATTTCATGCCTCCCTAACTCCGTCCCCCCTCCCATCCGCCCGCACCCCCCACCCAACTCTTCATCCGTTCCCTTTCTCAACTCCGCCCCGCCACCCCTCCCCACATCCCGTATTTCCTCACCTCGGCCCTCCCCTCCACCCCACCCATCTCCAACCCCGCCCCCACTCCCTCTCCATGCCCTCCCCCTCCCCCCTCCCCCCCCGCCCCCCCCCCCCCACCCCCACCCCTCCCCACGCATCCACATGGTTTCTCCGGGCCGGTCGTTTAGGACTTCCAGGCTCACACCTTCAGTAGTGAAGGTCTGCCTCCAATCTCGCGGGCAGACGGAAGCCACGAAAAGGCGTCTGCTATCGACTTAGGAAGGCGGGAAAGTAGTTCGCACAGCGTTTACTCCGCCCTCTGTACATACGGGTTCCGTCAGCGGCCTGGGGGCTAAAAGTGCCGACCAACGCCTTAGCCTGGCGATCCAGACTACACGTATAGCTGGGCATTCACATATGTACTGACGCCTTTTCCGCCTCATAATCTCTCTTTCTCAGTTGCGGATTAAGAAATCTGTATTTTCTCTCAACGTGCTTAAGAAAATGTCTAATAAAATGAAAAAAATTACCTCTATACGCAAATTGCAGTTAACCATATGTACTTTTGTGCACACAGAATGTATTTTGCCTTGAATGCCTATAAGGTTTTAACCAACAGCTCGACGAGAACAAGATCCCATCTTTCTCTCATGATTCATATGGATTGTGTAGTCGGTATGGAATGAGAGTGGGGGGGGCACAACTCCATCAATGGGGATACTGGGTCCGTATTAACCTACACCAAACCCCTCCACCCCGCCCCCCCACCTCCACCCTCCCTGAGGATACTGGGCCCGTGTTAACCTACCCCTCACCCCTCCATCCCCCTACCCTCCCTGGAGATACTGGGCCCGTATTAACCTACCCCTCTCCCCTCCATCCCCCTACCCTCCCTGGGGATACTGGGCCCGTAATAACTTACCCCTCACCCCTCCATCCCCCTACCCTCCCTGGAGATACTGGGCCCGTAATAACTTACCCCTCACCCCTCCATCCCCCTACCCTCCCTGGGGATACTGGGCCCGTAATAACCTACCCCTCCCCTCTTCACTCCCCCCCCCCCCCACTTCCCTGGGGATACTGGGCCCGTATTAACCTACCCCTCACCCTCCATCCCTCGACCCTCCCTGGAGATACTAGGCGCTTCGCTAATCGTCTGAACGCTAAGTAGTACAATGGAAAACCGTTTTCCAGGGCGATGAACAGAAAACTACCACTCCTCATTGAAATAAATACCATTTTGTTATTATATTGAAATAAATGTGCCACGAGCCGGTAAGGCTATGCCGATAACGTATACAGCTCGTGCCTGTGTAGGAGTCGTCTGCTTGCTGGTAACAAGGCGGGAAACCATCACAATAGAGGCCGGAAGCGGCTCGCAAAGGGAACCACACCAGTCCACGTTAGTAATGACGCACGAGAGCTGTGGCAGTTTGGCTTAAATAAAGCTATCCAAACAGTTGCTTTTTGCCGAAATCTAAAAATGTAACTGATGGTCTGAGTAATGTAAAGATGTTATATTAGTATGAATAAAAACACCTATAAAATAGCGGACTAGAATCAAACATAGCTTTTAACTAAGCATCAGCTGTCAAGTCCAAAGTTGTTCCTTGCCATATTTACCATTCCATGTGAAACAAATGTTATAGTTTTGTTAAATGTGTATCCTAACCATTTCTCACAGAATAATATGCAGGTCGTTTTTTAATTGGCTAAGAAGTTCTGTGTATGTAAATTTAAGTATGACGCGTTAACTTTTGTAAGTCATATCGCGACAATGAGAAAAGGTCAAGGTCGGGAGAAACCATATATTTTTTGGGATGTGATTTGCAGCTAAAGCCACAATATGGCAAGTAATGATCGCAGCAGTATGGGCTGATAGATGCACTCTGGTACAGGTATCGTAAAAAAAGAAGATTACCAAAGGCTTTCAGTAAATATGTATTTATTATATAATATAAAGACTGCAGTTGCAAAGTTATAGCACACAGAGATATCTGTATTTATTTCCATATTCGGCGATCAAATATTTTAATATAACAGATTTAGACAAAATAATAATAATAATATTTATGCGCGAGACATATATCCATAGATGTCTGAGACAATCCCGAGACTGCCTCAGATCCAGAACATGAACGCTGATAAAACTCCGGTCAGTCGGCCCGAAGCTCATTGAGCTACCACCTGAGCCGAGCAGGCACCGAATTCACATGTTACAACGGTTATGGAAGCACTCTATGCTTTTTCACGTAACAGTTATTTAGTAGCGAGCGCGAAACACTGGTAGTGACCGTAGAAAAAATAACTCAACATTTATTCATGTCAAATGAACTTCCGTCCGGTTCCGTAAAAGGAGACGTGTGCCAATGGAGCAAAATTAAGATCGTCATTTGGGTGCCGAATTCCGTAGAAACCACGAGGCTGTCATATAAACGGTTGATGGAATTCGGCAGAGACATGCAAACAGTCCAACAAAATGAAAAAAACAAACCCATTGAACCTTCCGGGATAAAAAGAAATTAATTGTATTTTAGGCGGCTTTTGTGGACATGAAGGACAAATTGTGCAAGAAACACATCGGAACAACACGAGGGTGTTGGACGTCACAAGCCCCAGATAGGGTACCAGCATGCGACCCCAGGCCCTCTGATCTGCGGCTCCGTCTGTTCACCAGGAGAGCAAGGATGGGTCCTTTCCTTCTGGGATAGTTTTAGGTAATACATATGTATAGGCGGCCTAGATTGTATATTACACTTGCGGCAGTGAGGTGTTGATCATATAAATTACTCAGCAAACAACTCCTGATTTGTATTTTGGTCGATACCTATATGTATATCAAACTATATAGTTAGCTAATCACTATATAGTTCACTGGAAGCGCGTGACTCACCCGTATCAAAAATACTTGCAATATAACTCTGCTTGATATCTTATACAAATAGCTGTTTTGGGCTTAATTTGGTTCAGTCATTCCTGTAACAGCTTTAGGAATATCGCTATTTTTTTCCTATATATGAGGTCTTGTCGAAGCCCATTCCTTAATTTGAGAAAAATATTATCCCTGGAGAGGAAAATGGCGATGCTCTCACAACGTGTGCGTGTGATATGATAGCACCGGAAGTAGTTCCAGTGGCGGTACCGTATTGTTCCGTGGCGGAGACACCGCTTGGATTCTGGCGCGCCAGTGTACGCGCGCGCCCCCACGTCCTCCGTGATCGTTTATAAGGACAGTACGGTACATCATCACACTTGGCCATTGTATGTTGGTAACTTGTGGAGGAAGTTACAACACTGTTACAGAAACAATAACGACAGTAGTCGATACAATGTCACTGAAGGAAAGGCAACGAGTAGAAGGCGGTCGTCACCTTGATTCCTTTTAGGAATTATCGCCATAGTTTAATCTGTTAGCACATAATTACTTCTTCAATCCCTGGATCATGTCGATCGGGATCGGGAAGATGATGGTGGAGTTCTTCTCGGCCGAGATGGTGGTCAGCGTCTGGAGATACCTCAGCTGCAGGGCGGTGGGAGACTCGGACATGATGTCTGCCGCGTCCTTCAGCGACCTGGAGGCCTTCATCTCACCCTCAGCGGCGATCACCTGGAACAAACCGAGGCCGTTAATGTTGTATGATACTTCACCGCAGGGGCGGATCTAGGATTTTGGAACGGGGTAGGGGGGTGAAAATGACTGCAGGTGTCCACAAATTTTAGTGGGGGTGAGGTTTTTTCTCGACTTTAACAGTCCTTGACTTCCCCTTAAACAACACCCCCCATTGGATCCGCCTCTGGGTTGCGTCTATACAATGTATGTATTTTTTAAAATTTAAACATCATTTATTTAACAGTTCCTCTGAAAGGTGTTGCCATCTGGCAGGGTCACCTCAACAAACATAATAAATAAATCAGCATAAAATAACATAAAATACATGGTTTACCTCAATTGTGACCGTAAATTTAAGTAAATACAATTATAATGATAATTTGTGATGTTGAGTAATATGATCGTACAACAAGATGGTACACTAATAATAATAATACTATGATAATTGTTAGACATTAAATGTAAGTATTTCGGCGGAAAGTCCGAATTTTACAGTGTATACTCAAGTTCCCAAGGCGGCGGGGGGATTGCAACGCCCCTAACCCGCCCCCCCCCCGCTAAATCCACCCCTACACCGATATAACAGTAAGATCAATCGTTGTTAAGAAAAAAATAGAATTCACCATTTTGAACCTAGAATATCATCAATATGAAGCCACGACTAGAAACGTGACAACACAGCACAGAATAACGAATGTTATAGTAGCTTTAGGGTCATGGATTGAAACAACGATAATGGATTGAGATTCATAGTTTATGTCACATTTTGTTATATCAAATACGGAAGAAAGAAACATCGGGCCGAGAGAGCTCCTGTGGAGAACAGGGGTGCGATATCATGATATAGGCGGACTTAATGAATAAAACATACGCGAATCGAACACGGGACGGTTGGCCTGAAGTCAAGTGAGCTACCAAGACACGATGGGTGTTCTAGGAAAGCTAAACTACCGGTTGGATGCCGTGGTGCATCATTGTTGGGGGGTCTGGAAAGGGGGGGGGTGGACGGGGGGGGGGGGTCAGTGTCCAGTATGCACAGCCCTCTCGAACTAGCGGCAACACCGATCAGAAACACGCCATTTAATGTATATATATTATTGCGTTTCACCTTTACGTGAATGAGAGTTAATATATAAAAAAAAATGCTCTATGTCAAACCACCGACCTTTGCCCTGGCGTCCCTGGATGCCTCGGCTTCCGCAGCCATCGATCTCTGCAGCTGCTGAGGCAGCTTCACGTCCTTGCTGTAATGTCATAAATGTCATATACAATATATTCTGATACACATAAGGACATTATTTTAATTTTTAAAACATTTATTTTTTATTTATTTTTTATTTTTTAAGGTTTATCATGAGGGACGATATTGCTGTAAGAGTAGCAAGGTTCGAGTCCACGGCCTGTGGCTCCGCCTTCCAAATGGGCTAGCCTCACGGCACGTGGATTGGTGGTTCGTACCCCGCTGTGGCCATGTCTTTGTGGTCGCAGGATAAAAATCCCATGTCCTGCTTCGCGAAGAGTAGGGGGTTTCCCCCGGGGACAACCAAATGGGCTAGGGGGATAAAGCGGGCCATTCATCGGGCAAAGCATGAAACATAACATATTCCTATATTTTACTCACATTTCCACTCGCTCCACTTTCACTCCCCATGGGTCCGTCGCCGAGTCCAAATGAGCCTGCAATACATAAACACAATTTTTATTTATGAAAAAAACAACAGCAATATTACTAACATCCTCCGACACAACAGATAAATAGTTATAACAGACGAAACCAAAAACTAGCCATATAAAGTATTATGTCAGTGAGTAGACCCATTCTCACGGCCTCGGCAACGGTAGTCACCCCTGTGGCCGACGGGACGCCCCGAGACAGACGTGCAGTCTCTGTTGGATACTACATTGCTCCCCATGGCCATGTGGTTATTTAACTAAATATCTAAAGTTGTGACATTGTATGGCCTGTTAGTGCATCAATGATATATTCGTTTCGTTACAGATTAGAAAATGCGGAATTGAATATATATTCAGTGCATGTAAATTACATCGCTTCAATGTGAAGGGATGGAAGTAGAGAGGCTTGAATCATGTCCCCTTTCAAGCCTTTCCACATCCCTTTGTCTTTGCGAAGAAAATCATATGATCTTCATCCTGCACAGAAATAAACCCCGTTACAACAATATGGTGCAAACCTCCGACGGCTTATGGACAGCCGTGTAGAGATCACTGGATCTAACCACCAGACTACCCGCACCCCACACCACGCCACCTCGGCCCCTGTTCCACTGACGGCTGATGGACAGCCGTGTAGAGACCACTGGATCTAACCACCAGACTACCCGCACCCCACCCCACACCACGCCACCTCGGCCCCTGTTCCACTGACCTGCATCACGTGACTACCCGCACCCCACCCCACACCACGCCACCTCGGCCCCTGTTCCACTGACCTGCATCACGTGACTACCCGCACCCCACCCCACACCACGCCACCTCGGCCCCTGTTCCACTGACCTGCATCACGTGACTACCCGCACCCCACCCCACACCACGCCACCTCGGCCCCTGTTCCACTGACCTGCATCACGTGACTACCCGTACCCCACCCCACACCACGCCACCTCGGCCCCTGTTCCACAGACCTGCATCACGTGACTACCCGCACCCCACCCCACACCACACCACGCCACCTCGGCCCCTGTTCCACAGACCTGCATCACGTGACTACCCGCACCCCACCCCACACCACACCACGCCACCTCGGCCCCTGTTCCACTGACCTGCATCACGTGACTACCCGCACCCCACCCCACACCACGCCACCTCGGCCCCTGTTCTACAGACCTGCATCACGTGACTACCCGCACCCCACCCCACACCACGCCACCTCGGCCCCTGTTCCACTGACCTGCATCACGTGACTACCCGCACCCCACACCACGCCACCTCGGCCCCTGTTCCACAGACCTGCATCACGTGACTACCCGCACCCCACCCCACACCACGCCACCTCGGCCCCTGTTCCACTGACCTGCATCACGTGACTACCCGCACCCCACACCACGCCACCTCGGCCCCTTTTCCAATGACGGCTGATGGACGGCCTTGTAGAGATCACTGGATCTACCCACCAGACTACCCACACCCCACACCACGCCACCTCGGCCCCTGTTCCACTGAAGGCTGATGGACAGCCTTGTAGAGATCACTGGATCTAACCACCAGACTACCCGTGGCCCAATTTAGCTTGTATGTGCACGAAAGTGGCCTAAAACACCAACATTCCATTCCAGACTACCCGCACCCCACACCACGCCACCTCGGCCCCTGTTCCACTGACGGCTGATGGACAGCCTTGTAGAGATCACTGGATCTAACCACCAGACTACCCGCACCCCACCCCACACCACGCCACCTCGGCCCCTGTTCCACAGACCTGCATCACGTGACTACCCGCACCCCACCCCATACCACGCCACCTCGGCCCCTGTTCCACTGACCTGCATCACGTGACCTAGATCACTGGATCTAACCACCAGACTACCCGCACCCCACCACACACCACGCCACCTCGGCCCCTGTTCCACAGACCTGCATCACGTGACTACCCGCACCCCACCCCACACCACGCCACCTCGGCCCCTGTTCCACTGACCTGCATCACGTGACTACCCGCACCCCATACCACGCCACCTCGGCCCCAGTCACGTGACTGACCTGCATCACGTGACTGGTCTCCTCGCGGTCACTCAGGATGTCGGCCAACGTCTTGGTGCCCAGGACGTTCCGGAGCGTGGTCTGCGCCAGAAGACGCGTGGCTTGGTGCACATCCTCCACGTTGGTCACCGACAGGATCGGGTTGTAGATCCGGAAGTAGACCACGGCGTCCACCTGGATCGTCACAGAGTCCCGGCTAAGAATCTGGATTGAATAGAGAATGAGAGAAACATATTATAGGGACAATGCAGATGGAAAATATCAGATATTAACTGCGGTAAATATCACTTGACTTCATACATCGTAGTATCATGGTAAATCATGATATCATAAGCATCGTTCACAAAATAGTTAGTATTGAAAGTGTCCACCAGCAGAAATCTTTCTCTGCCTCACTCTTTTCCTTGCTAATTATCGTCCATCTGCCTCACTCTTTCCCTTGCTAATTATCGTCCATCTGCCGCACAATATGTCCCTTTGCTAATTATCGCCCATCTGCCTCACTCTTTCCTTTGCTAATTATCGTCCATCTGCCGCACAATATGTCCCTTTGCTAATTATCGCCCATCTGCCTCACTCTTTCCTTTGCTAATTATCGTCCATCTGCAGCACAATATGTCCCTTTGCTAATTATCGCCCATCTGCCTCACTCTTTCCTTTGCTAATTATCGTCCATCTGCCGCACAATATGTCCCTTTGCTAATTTTCGTCCATCTGCTTCACACTCTTTCCCTTGCTAATTATCGTCCATCTGCCTCACTCTTTCCCTTACTAGTTATCGTCCATCTGCCTCACTCTTTCCCTTGCTAATTATCGCCCATCTGTCTCTTACCCTCTTTCAATATAAGTTCTCGTTTTGTGCTTCAAATAATGAGACAACCTTGTTTCCTTTGTTTCATTTAAACGCATTTACTTGGTCACGTGTTCAAATATTAGTGCCGTCTGATGGCCGTTTAGTACCGTGGTTAATTTAAAGTCACTTATAAGTCCTGCAGGACTGTCCTGCAGGACTGGGTAATATTTGCATTGATGTATTGTCTTTGTATGTCTCTGTATTCTCGCAATTGACTCTAATAAAATAATATCTACTTTAATATAAACCTAAAGTGGCATTTGCAATAGCGCACTTTATTTATCATTGGTACATTTAGTGCCTGTGACTAACGACTGCAAACAAAACGTTAAAGGGATATGACCGACCATCATATCAATCTGACGGGAGAGTCGATGGTTGAAGGAACTATTAAAATATTTTGGATGCAAACAATGCATATAGGTTTTGAGTATACACAGAAAACAACTTATTGCATGTTGTTAAGCCACTTTATTGGCTAAACTGGTGCATTTCGTATGGGAAAGTTTGGCTTTCTTGGGTATTACGTCATCACAATTGAGGCATCGCCGCCGTCCTTGTTTTTTAACTATGATAACATATCTATTTCGTGCCGAAAATGTATTTACACAGTCAGATAATGTCCAAGACATTTCACCAAAAGTTTTTGAAAATCATAATGCATAATAGGTAGGTGGTCAAGATGTTCATTTCGGCGCCGAATTCCGTAACAATCACATGGAGGTGTGAGGTTATCCGGTGAAGGCTTTACCCATACGTAACAAATAATAACAGTCTGCCCTCAACACATGAGTCACTTTGAACGACTCGGCCAGGAGAGTGCAGTATTTACAACACGAACTACGGAATTCGGCCATGAAATGTAAAGAAGTCATTGGTTACCTCCTGTGGTGGGACATTGTATGTGACTGTCCGCAGGTCAATCACAGTCATCTTGTCCATGCACGGCAAATAGAAGAACAACCCTGAAACGAAATAGGCATACATGTATACATACAATCACGCAATTCCTATTTCTATCTTGCAATATTGCGTGGAAAAAAGGTGGTTTTGTTTCCCAATCACTTACAAATCAAACGGAATACGTCTTGTGAATATTCAAACCTGGCGGCTTTTGATTATAAGACAGATTATACCATATCTGTGCACACATGGGTTCACACCCGACCAGGGGATCACTGGGAGAATGACATGAAATGGTGCTCGAGATTTGATCCGCAGAAATTTGGGGCCGTATTCATAATCCCCTCGTAAGTTACGCACAAAGAGTGCGTATTCATCTTAGCCCCACCAGCTCGTTTTGGTGGTGCTCATGATCAAGAAATCGTCTTCAATATAATTTTAGCACTTTCTTAATTGAGAAAATGCACTTTTTGGGTGACTACTTATGTATTTTGAACCCGATAATCGCTCGACAAATCTTCCACTTAGCGTTAAGTCTAGTGGCGTAGCCTAAGTGGTGATTATGAATACGGTCCCTGAGGAGTAGCATGTGGGGTACCTCTCGAACAGGGCGACTTTTGACTATTCAATAACGCAAGCCAAGCATGCGAAATTAAGCCCACTATGCTGTGGCGTGGGGAGGGGAAACCCCCTGGAAATCGCGAATCCCCAAGAATTAGGGAGAGCAATATCGAAGTTCCAAGATTAGGACATTTTCAAGCTGGGCGCGTTTATCGCAAATATATAGGGGAATTCCCAAGACTACTATTCACAGATTGCGGTAAATAAGCAAAGGGTCTTGCGTTGCACCAGCAATTGAAAGGATAACGGGACACAAAAATTGCCAAGAATATCTCAAGAATTTCTGGATGCCAATCGCTGAGATCGGAAAAGGTACCCCCCCCCCCCCCACCTATGCTGGGATGTTTTCTTTCCGATGAGCTGTTCTCATGAGGGTTTTTTGACATGGGAGTGATAATGTATGGTCGTGGTGCCATGTCATGAATACACAATACTCCATGTGATACCCGACTGTCCCTACATCCTATCGTCTGTTAATACCCCTCTCCTCGCTGTGGTGGTGTGTGCTTACCTGGTCCCTTGGCTCGGCCCATGATACGACCCAGCCGGAAGATGACCGCTCGCTCATACTCTTGTACGATCTGAGGTTAAAAAGAGAAGCCACCGTTCACACACTATCCAGAAATGAAGAAAGAATTAACTGAACACGTCAACACGAGACCATCTGTCCCATTCCGGAAACACATTTGATTTAAAAGAAGCATTTCAATACCATTGTTTTCCTCTTCAACTTCAAACTTCATTTTATCAACCAGAATGCATTTGTCAGTTTCAGCGATAAGACAATTCAGTGTATTAGTCTTTTAAGGAATAATTGCATTACATCAAAATGTATGCACCAAGTAATACAGCATAAGTCTTTAAAGCCAATATTCGTCAAGCCATGTTGGACTAGAGCAGGAGCTAGAAATAAGCGGCGAATCTGTCCTCAGTACTCAGCAGACGCCATGATTTAACAACCACAATTATGACCAGACAAAGTGACTTGAGTAGCTATTAAACGGAAAGTTCGCGACTGCAAATGAAAAAAAGGAAATAGATGTAGGCTAATCACCAATATGTCGCCATTCGCCAGTGTCGTAATCATGCCTTACGTGACGTTGACCTTGGACTGACCTTGATGCAGACGCACAGGGAGAAGGGGAAGGTGAAGATGACGAGGATGATGGCGATGAAGGTGCAGCACCCGGTGCAGCACTTGTTGTCTGTACTGGTCACGTCGTCCACTGGAAAGATGATTGGTCGGTTGTATATTCAGGACGCTTTAACCAATTCTGGTCATATCGCGTCATTGGGAGAAAGAAGGGAAGAGCGGAGCCATGTCCCCGGGGGTAACCCCCTACTCTTTGCGAAGATGGACATGGGATCTTTATCCTGTTACCACACAGACATGGCCACAGCGGGGCGCAAACCACCGACCCACGTGCCGTTAGGCTCTCAGGTGGCTAGAGCACTCAAGGCGAGCGCTCTGACCCAAGGGGGGGCCTCCCTGGTGTAGTGGTTAGCGCACTAGACCGCAGATCAATAGGTTCTGGGTTCGAATCCGGGCCCGGGCACCTAATCTGGGGCATGTTTCATTCCTTCATCCTTCATCGTCCCGGGAGGTTTCTTGGCCCAATTTAGCCTGTATGTGCACAAAAGTGGCCTAAAACACCAACATTTCATTTCATTTCTAACCCAAGGCGGCCCCCACTGGCAAGATGGCTATCGTCAATAAGCTTTATGCCATTTATTGTGCAAGCTGCTTGTTCACGCAAAGTATTAGGGGTTACCAAATGGAATGGATTACTAGGTACTGCACAGTCGAGTACGAACACTGTCGACCATGTCAGCTTCCTCGTGACCGTTGGGAGAGGGTGGGGGGTGGGGCGGGGTGGTTTCCCCTCTGAATCGCGAATCCCCAAGAATTAGGCAGAAGAACACCGAATCTCCATGATGAGGACTGCTCAAAACTGTGTGGGGAAAGAGTGTGGGGCAAATAACGAGAAATTCACATAATGGTATAACGGATCGCGGTAAATTGGGAACTGGTCTTTTCGCGTTGGACCAGGAATTGTACGGATAACAGTCCCTCAAAATTGCCAACAGCTAATCGCCAATCTTCAAGAATTGCTGAATGCCAATCGTGGAGATCGGAAAGGGTATGCCCCCCCCCCACCACCTCTTGGTATGTTGCGCACAACAGCGAGCGAGTTGCTGCGAGTCATTAGGCTATGATCATGGGGCCTGAAGCGGGTAACTTATAGACCGAGCCACACTCCACACACCAAGCCCCGCACACGCTTGAGTCCTTTTTCCTTCATCGTGAGTATGAAATTGACAATCCTAGTAGATGGTAGGTACACGTGCGGAGTACTCATCTCTGAAACTGACAAGAATGTGAAATGCTGCTTTGTTTGTCCGACTGGTTTGTCCGACATAACGCACGTGAAAGACATTTTTCAACGACACAATTGGATAAAAGCAACAGTGACGTCAGTGAATGATTGACAGCCTGGATCGGTCTATTGACAGCCTGGATCGGTCTATTCGACCAGTCGCATGGAGAACCCAAATAACTAACTAAAATCTCATTTTTGGAAAAGTGTTTTGCTCTAGGGACAATGACTTATTTGCATGAACTATGCCCCGATTAGATCGCCCAAATCAGATTTCGAACCGGAGACCTGGCGATAAGTCAATGGTTTAGTTGGAGATACAACAACTCGGGATCCAATATTTCCGTCGATACGAGAATGATATGAGAAGTGACGGCTGCATTTGCTACGGGCGTCCGTAGATCAAGAACTCGTTGTTTGGGGATTTCCAACCACTTTAATAGGGCTGTACAGTTCTCGCGGGTTCTGTTTCTGGTTTAGGTCTTTTGGGGACCAACAAAAAAACACGTGCTCTTAGAACGAGTGCGCGTCACGCAGTTGCAGCAAGGCACCAGCGTGACGCGCACTCATTGTAGTCAACGTTTTAGTGTTGGGAACCGGCCAGCTGCGCGGTTTGTACCTAAAGAATCGAGTGGGTGTGAAACTATTTTTTGTTTGCTTTGGTCCAGGCATTGTTAACTATAAAACCATAATATAGTTAAAGACAAGACATTTATCTCTGCATGATGCATGGGGTCCGTGCGATGAGACCGTTGGAAGCGTTGTATTTTGAGCCAAATCATCGATGTTTACAGTTCTACGACAAAAAGAGCACCATTGTCCTCACCCGCTCAGTCCATATAAGGAGCGTTGTTACGTAACGTAACGTAACGTAACCATAGATACCGCGCGCAGACACGCGCGTCATGATGATTATTACGTCATACGACATGGAAAACCCCGCGCAGCACATCATATCGCCTGACGCTGACAGCCACTCATGAAACAACCGCATTCTGGTTTATCAACTGCCTAACCGCTCATACATTACATAAATTTACTCGGATGGTTATAATTCGGATATGCACAGAACTTCAGTGGTTAGTTGTGCTTCCAAGGACAGCTTTAGCCGATCTTGTGTGTGAGGCGAGTGAAGGCAAACAACCGGAAGGTAGGCAACACGTACAGGCCGTTGATGCCAGGCATTGACGCAGAGCATAGGTATCCCTGTCTCGTGGGGTCTCGATAAGATCCCGAAGTCACTGTACAGCCCTACAAACCGATCCAGGCTCCGACACTAAGCCCCGCCCACGTTTGAGTCCTTTTTCCTTACTCGTGAGTATGAATCATAGCTGATGGTAGATATGGTGAGAAGTACTCATCTCTGAAACTGACAACAAAGCCACATGCTGCTTTGTTTGACCGACATAACGCACGTGGAAGACCTATTTTCACCACTTGATTGGATAAAAGCAACAGTGACGTCAGTGAATGATTGACAGCATGGATCGGTCTATTCAGTTTTAAAGTAATATATTCTGTATTTTTTGTATTACCAACCTCTTCCCCATGTCAAATAAGTATATTCGGTCTTGAATTTAAAGCCTGAAAGCCTGTGGGCTATCCGGAGAGAAACAATTTGGTCACCGGAGCAGAAGTTGGTGGCCGGCTTTATATCCCTGCGCGCCTGTTCGCTGTTCGGTATTCTGTGTGATGTCGACTGCGGCTCGCTATCACGTCCGCGCGATATAAATAAACCGCGCAGTTTTATGTTGAAATTGTTGTAACTTGTTGCAAGAGAGATATAAAGAGATATAAAACATATGTATCATAATTTGAAAGAGATACTTTTAGTCTTGATTCTGAAATGTAAACAATTTAAGATGGTGCATGTAAGTAGGCTGCTTTAATAGCAAAAGACCTCCGGGTCCCGAGGTAGGCACAGTTAAAGTGGCGTTTCGGTACGAAAAATACCACATTACCACATACATCAACAGCGATCGCCCCCCCCCCCTAATCCCCTCCTTTGTTGCCAGACAATGGATACCTCCACAAATCGTGGTACACGCGCCACGGCACACACTTGGACGTTGAGCTATGCTTTGAACGTTTTACCTGCAGCCGGCATGTGGTACTGTCTACCCTCTAGAGGTAGTTGTGCTACTGCATGTGTTTGGCCGTCGAATCGTGATTTCTATTTGAACGTCTTACCTGCGGTGCGTACGTGGTATTCCCCATCCTCCACCTTCACCAACGCCTGCTCGCGACTCGCGCGCGCTGCCATGGCGAAGCCTTCACTTCCGGTGTCCAGATTCTATTTGCAAAATGAAAAAAAAAAACATAAATTCAATTTCGGTGTAAGTGAATGGGCTACCGTGGCGCCATTCCACAGCCGTGGAGCCCGAGTTACTTGCACGTACCATGTACAGAGATCGAAGAAATAACTATATTTATAAGATCACTGTACGCAAACGGCGGCCCCGTAACTACAGATACGGTCAACCAAAGATTGCGGCAGGCAGTGTCAGTTGAATATAGGATTTGTCATTTGTTTAAAATTTACCTTGCATCGGCCGTGACAAATGTGCTACATCGTCCAACAAAGTTGGATGATGCCGTGTTCACAGAACAGAACACATGATGCCGTGTTCACAGAACAGAACACATGATGCCGTGTTCACAGTTGAAACCGGTTTTTCCGGTAAATAACAGAAACATACAGAGCGTTACAATGTAAGTCGCCAACTTGCCGTTAAGTCAATAATCGTTTATTATTAAGCTATGCTTCTGAATACTACCGCTAGGGGTGTGTGAGGGTAGCTTGCGCATTTCAATACCGGCTTACGCATCAGGTTTGACAGGCCCATAAATCATAATCGCCGCTAATCGTAACGTTCCTTGATAAAACAAAAAAACCTTTGTAAACGGAATACATTGCTCCCTCCCAAGAACATTCGATCAATTGGAGTTCCCACTGCCTATAACTGGCGGCAAGGGGCAGCTGAACATATACATACAGTAAAGTGTCTACAAAAAGTTATTGATTTCTTTCTTAACTGCACAGCAGGGCTCGAGCCACCGATCCACGTGCCGTTAGGCTCTCATATCGCCAAAGCACACAAGGCGAGCGCTCTAACCCACTGGGCCATCGAGACGGCCCCGCACTGCCGTATGAATGTCTGTGTCTCACCATGTTGAGATGCTGAATACATTACTACTGGCCTCCCACTGTTTTTGCAGCCTACGCCTGCAAGTACTCAGATACAAGTATTATCCCTATTTGTAGTGCATTGTTGTATAATGCATGGGCGGATCTGGGGGAGGGGGTTGCAACGCCCCCTCCCTCCTTTGGGAACTTAAGCATACACTATAAAAATCGGGTTCTCCGAGCATCCCCCAACCCCCGGTCGCAAGTTTTCATAGAGCAACCCCCCTTTGCAAATTCCTAGATCCGCCCCTGTTATGAATGTGCCTTCATGTCAAGACGCTTCAGAAATAACGTTACTTCGTATTCTGTACTATAGCCTACATCTAGGACAATAGCTCACCTACATGAATTGCGTCTGAAACTGACGTTTGGCGATTGGGGGTGGGGGTAGTATTAACTTCAACTTATAGAGAGACAAGGCAGTTGCATCCCAGTTGCACCCACCCCTGGCTGGATGTCGGTGTCAGAGGCAGTGTACAGTATTAACCAAGTATTGTCATGGATACTGCACTGCCATAGCCGTAGGATGAATGTACCTGACTATTATGTGGAGATGCTGAGTACTGTGGAACTGACCTTTGTGTTGTGCCGAACTCGGATCCTGCACCAATGCCACTCACAACAATAATCCAACAGGTTTGAAACACCGAGTTTTAGCAGGTTACGGGTACTGCAAGGTTTGATGGGTGGACCTAAGCTGACGCTGAAGTGAGGGAGTGTGTGTGTCTAGTCTCTGTACCAACGCGCGCAGGCTTTGTGCTTGCTGCTGAGTGCGCCGGCTGTACTATACTGGAGTGTGAGGTTCGCTCGCTGTGAGCCGGGAAGTACTGGGTCAGCTACACCAGCACACCCACACACACACACTGGTCGCACCCCCGGCCAGACCGCAGCGGCCGCGCTATGGCAGGCCGTGGTAAGATAATATCGGTGAAAGCGGTCACACGCCAGTGAGAACAGAACTTTTTCCCTTTTGTGCGTCACGAAAGCGCTCAGCTGACATGTGACTGTGACTGATGTTCGTGACGCGCGGCGTGGGGATGGTCACCCAGTATGTCAACACGGCAGGGACCGCAACACGTGGTGCCGGCGGGGTGGGGGTGGGGGTTGTCGGCAGATGGCCGCGGGGATATGACGTAGTAGCCCAGCGTTGGACGCATAACCACGTGTTTACATAGCCTGGTTCCGCGGCCCCAACTTCGCTCGGTACCAGCTTAGTGTTTACATTGAAGCACATGGCCCAAGCAGCGACCAGGTGCACGCGACCGCCGCACGGGGGCGCTGTGCAGCGGCCATCCATGACGTCATGTACATGTATCAGCGTGAAATCCGTGTTTTGCAGCGTGCAGGCCACGTTTGGGAGAGCCGCTAATTAAACTTCATTGTCGCTGCTCCGCTTTATCTGTGGAGAACACCTCCCCTGACGAAGAGGGGACTACAGACCCGTACCCCCCCCTCCCCCCCAAAAACCCCTCTTTATTTCGCTTTCATGTAGCCTACTAATTTATTGTATACATGTACAATTAATATGCCAATGCCGTAGGTCGCAGATAGCATTGTCGCCAGCCGACAACCGATCGACTATAATAGGGAATATGAAATGGGGCTTTGGGACTAAAATGATCGATCGACTCACAGAGTAGGGAGGCAGGGAGTTTTTACTGTACAATACAGGCAGGGAGTTTTTACTGTACAATAAATATGCCAATGGCGTAGTTTGTAGATAGCATTGTCGCATGATTTCTCGTGCGCACACAATGAAAATGCCTGCCGTCTTTCTCAAAGTTGTAGGACCCCTATATGCATTATTCATGACCGTGACTGTGCAATTTTCAGACAGCTAGTTAGTATGTGCAAGTGCGCCTCATAAACATGTGTGCTCACACTTTCATCCCGGTTATACGTACTTCACTGTAAAAAACGGTGTGAACGCCAAAGTCTAATTATCATTATATAAAGTAACACTGTGTAAGGTAAAACTTTTTGCCAAGTTTGATAATGATGTTCTACCGTGATGATGTTCGACCGTGTCAAGCGCGAACCGCCATTCACTAGAGGATATTTATAGCTCGCCGTTCTATCAAAGAGTGTACACTCTTTGGTTCTATATTGTTGGTCACCGATGACGACACGGCGAGGTCATGAATAATGTACTATTATCAAAACATGGTGTGACCAAAGGCTATACCACCCTCTTCTAGGGGAGGGGTGGGGGCGAGGGTTACATTTTCCGATCCTAGCGATTGGCATCCAGGAATTCTTCGAGATTAGCTGTTGACAAATTTTGGGGGGGATAGTTATTCGTACAATTCCTGGTTCAACGCTAAGACCCTTTCCCTGTTTACCGATATGGCATCTGCATTCCTCGATATTCGCGATATCATCATAAAGGCATTATTTTTCGCGCCCAGCTTTAAAATATCCTGATCTTGGTGATTCGATATTGCTGCCCATAATTCTTGGGGATTCGCGATTCAGATTCCGCTATATATAACCTCAATATGTGGAGTTTCTTCTTTGCATTACGGCGCATTGGGAGATCTCTGTGGCCCTATAACTGGCTGGAAGGACTTAGTCATCTTTCAAACCCAGTGCGACCGATATTCGCTGGATCATGTCGGCGTTCAAGTGTCCCACAACTGTTACTGACAGGAAGGAAAAACACTCTCATTCTTGCTTTGTCATGCTCATAAATCAGTTTAACAAATGAAGCAGGAAGGTAAACAGTTTTTATAATTTTCATAAGACCGGTCTCCTCCGGTGCTGGTGTTAGTCGGTCGCCACTCACTTTGTCCACCTGAGGCTGTGCGTCATTTAACACTGAATTGGACGTGTCATCACAGATACGTAGACTGCCGGGGCGGAGGGGTGGGGGATGGGGGGGGTTGGGGGGCATGAGGGGGGATGGTGAAGGGGGCGAGGCATGTGCTTGGGGTGAAAACCAAATTTTGGCAACATGGTGCGTCGTTTGGGACATCGGGGGGTTTGTTGGGGGGGGGGGGGGTGGGGTTGCAGGGGGGGGGGCTGGGTAGGGAATTATGCCCTTCCTATTGGGGAATGGGCTTTGGCGCACTACTGGGCGCCGCGAACAAGGCCCGTGGTCATAAACCACATGTAGCTTACACACGAAAGGTCGAGAAATCATACGCAATATAATTATAGCAACATTTTAATCCAGAAAATCCATCTCCTGGGTGAATACTAATGTAATCGGAACCTCATAATTGCTCGACATAATTGCTCGGCGCCAATTAGGTCTGTTTGCGTAGCCCTGGTGCGGTTTATGAATAATCAGATAATGGACATTAGCAAGTCATAACGCGCTTGTGGCGTCTTCCAGAGGTGGGGGTGGTTGGGGGTGGTTGTGGGGGGGGGGGGGTGGTCTTGCAGGGTTTGCTGGATCTCTAGACAAAAGGGCTCTGTTCACCATTACACGCCGCACAAAGCCACCCTATTGTCTACAGTATGCTTATTCATGTCATATTCGAGAGATACTAAAATGGCAGCAGAAGCTTTTCTGTGGGCCTGGTGGTCAAGATTGCGCGCCGCTGGATGGACGGAGGTGAGGGGGGGGGGGGGCTGTTCCTGCTGCCGTCGGACACAACTTCGTTGGATAATTTATCGTGTTGTGACATTGTTACTTCAATTTTAATGTGCAGATACATTTCTTTACCATCAGCAATGTCTATTGCAGTAAATAAAGTCCGAGAGATGACTGAAATATCTTGTGACATTATGACTAATAATGTTAAAGGGAATGGCACATTCCTGGATGAGTGTTTACACCTACTCACAACAGGCGATGTCTCACGAAGATTGCATGTATTCGGAACACTTGCTATCTCATCTGAGACGGAATCTTTACGCTGAGGGCGAACCAATGATTGAGTCTCGGGTCCCTCTCGGGCAGACAGTACTTGTTTTATGGCGTTTATTTATAACCCGTAAGCCCCGGGACTATAACAGCCGTTATTCCTAGTTGTATTCTACCGCGCAAGTAGCTTGTTCGGTTTGCTTGGACTTTGACACTATGTGACACTTTAACCGCCAGTTGCGTGGCAGGATTATAAACTAAAGTTACACCCAGAGCGGATCGCGGGGGGTGGGGGGGGGGGGACACATTACTACAATGGTGGAGGTGTGCCGCTCATGCCATATAGAGCATTTGGAGAGCGAGAGAAAAGTGCCCGATTTTGTGGTCATTGAGAGAGAATTTTTTTGGTTCAGAAATGCACCAGAAATGGACATTGACAGAATGTTTTGGTTAACAAGGGCATCTACAATAGACACTGACAGAAATGTGTGGTTAAAAAAGGCATCTAAAATAGACACTGCCATTCATGACAAAGTGTCTGGAGGTTACTTATTTGAACACTTTCGATATAAACTGGACTACTTTATATAATCAAAAACTGCAATTTTGAGAAAACAGTCTCAGATGGGCGCATCGAAAGCAATTGTAGATTTCTACTTCTGGGATTGAGAGAAAAGAGGCGAAAAAAGGGGTCATTTGGGGGGCACGTAAGTGTATACCTATATATAGTGCCCCCCCCCCCCACCGGAAATCGCGAAGAACCCGCCGACAAAACACAGTAAAAGAGAGGGGATCGGGAGGGGGTCGACAGGCATAATCGCAGGCAGGAGGGGGGGGGGGGCACACCCTGTTAACTCAGCCTTTATGATTGGTTGTATCTTCAGGACACTTTAACCACGTTGGTCACATCGCGTCAATGGGAGGAATATGGTAGAGTGGAGCCATGTGCCCGGGGGTAACCCCCTACTCTTTACGAAGAAGGACATTGGATCTTTATCCTGTGACCACATAGACATGGCCACAGCGTGGCTCGAACCACCGATCCACGTGCCGTTAGATTCTCAGGTGGCCAGAGCACTTAAGGCGAGCGAGTTCCGGCTAGAGGATGGGAGTGGCGAAATTGGAGGGTGGGAGTGCAGAAGTAGTTTCTGTTAGTAAATACTACTGCAGTTAAGTGGCCAATTAATGGTGATCCAGAAAATGAACCAACAGCGGACATGTGTGGAAACAGGAAGAGCAAATATCACAATACATATTAATGTTTGGTTGCATGTCATATATTTAGCGTCAAAATGCAGCAAGATATGGTGACAATACAATGGATATCACAAACAGGTCTGGTTATTGTAACTACGGAAACCCACTCTCCAACTCAGATCCGTCCCCAGCAAACTCTTCCCATACAAAACTTAAAAGTTAATGATTGACATAATTCATCCACGTATGTATGTATATGGTCATGGCCAATATATAATGTGACAAATAGAATGTGACAAACATCGAATAAGCTGAAAACTCAGGAACAAATGCCTCAATAAACAGGTTCCTTGCGCCAAACATATGCCGGCAGTAGTACGTATCTGTAGAATAAGATATACCCTAGTCACTGACATTATATTGGTGTGGGAAGCGTTTTGACCCTAAAACAGGTCAAGGAGTTGAGTACTTCCAATAAAAAGTTTAATGAATACTCTCGACCACGTTAGTATTCATCGCTATGGCCATTTTATATAATGTGGCTGACCTCGAATTTTCCCATCTGTTAGAAAGCACAGACGACATTTGCGTCAAGGAACAGGTTCGCGCCATAAAATATATCGGCATGTGAATCTATAACATTTCTTGACCGCATATGAAGACAGACAATCTATCCCGATCATTAAATATTACATTCATGATCATATATATTATTAACAAAGCACCAAATGCAGTTTGGTTGCAGTGTGTCAATGTGATAGCCCACGTGCTAAACGAACATTGCTATATAATTATAATATTTTATAATTATAATATTTTATAGCGTCCATCACCAGAGCGATGCATCATTTACTTGAACCAGTAAGCAAGTTAAATGCATTGTACCTAAATACAAGGTTATGTACGTAAAAAGTTACCCCGAGAAAATGACAGAAATGACAGGATATCCACATATTTTGGCGCTTTCAACTTTTACCCTGTTGACTGACTAAAAGTATGAAATTGGTATTTTTTTCAATTGTTAAGCGATTTTGATGCATCAATTTCCAATACCTATTCACTGGAGTGTCTTAGAATGCCAGCTCGGCAAGTGCGGAAGATTTCCAAGCACACATAACGCCATGTCCTGGCCGTGCATGTTCACCTTCCTTCACACATACTGACATATTGAGCAGTGAGGGCGTCTTCTAGGATACCACATACATTGGAGATACAGACACGGTGAGTATATACATTACACCCAGAACCTTTCGTCATTAAACAAATACGAAATTAAAACGGAACAAGTTCAATCGTATAATATTCGTTGTAGTCGAACGCTGTAGAAAAATTACCGATATGAATCAAATATTAATCTGCTAATGTAGTTGATTACGTATAGCTTGTATTTCATTGACTGTATACATGTTGGTCATTGATGAAGTCTTATGATCTGTTCACTATACATTTCCTTGCAATTTTTTTAGAATCGTCGAACATATACTGTAATTTAGAAGTTCCTTCTCAGATCCGAGGTCCAGGCAGTAACAGGAATTACTTCTTCATTCCCTGGATCAAGTCAATCGGGATCGGGAAGATGATGGTGGAGTTCTTCTCGGCCGAGATGGTGGTCAGCGTCTGGAGATATCTGAGCTGGAGGGCGGAGGGCGACTCGGACATGATGTCTGCCGCGTCCTTCAGCGACCTGGAGGCCTTCATCTCACCCTCAGCGGCGATCACCTGGAACCAACAGAGGCCGACGTGTGTTGATTTACCCTTTTCAGTCATATATATCGATACATAGAATTAACGAAAGATGCGTTTGAATTATCAGTGGCAGGTCCAGATAAAGATGGGAAGGGGGCACAGTTATGGTAGCACCCCACTAAAATGAGCCACGCCAGCCCTAAAATCGCCTAAACTGGAGGGTTTGAAGCTTCTGTGCTGAGCATATATACCATCCTTAAAGAAACTACTCGTATGCTGTCTATGAAAAACATGGGGGGAGAGCTATCTGGCCGGCATTCCTGACAGTTCTGGAGCTTATTTTAAATCGTCATTATGATCAATTGATGACCCCGTCGTTATATGATACGTGTAATAACATACGGATTGACGCCACTGACCTTTGCCCTGGCGTCCCTGGATGCCTCGGCTTCCGCAGCCATCGATCTCTGCAGCTGCTGAGGCAGCTTCACGTCCTTGCTGTAAGAGATTGTCGACAACGTTACTTAACAACGAATAACGGATTAAAATCATATATCACGGATTAAGATTACTATATCCGTTGATACGGACAATGCAATGGTGCGGTTAAAACCACTTAAATATCATGCATTGGAGAGCACGTGACAGGCGAAGCTGGTTCCAGCGACCTCCCGGAAGAGCAACATGAGGTTGGACGAACCATGACCCAGATGCATGTATCCCAAGGCTGTGAACTTCATTGTTGTAACATAGCAAGCACGCTAGGTCATCCGTCACACACAGTAGGCGCATTCCTTTGGGCCAGGACCGGTAGGCCGCTCGGTATAACCAAGCTGTTCCGGGCCCGCCGGTCGGGATACGCCGAATGTCAATAAATATTTACACCGGTCATGTCCGGTTCACTTATGGGAAATGGAACCAGCCTAGACAATCACTTTTCAATCAGCCGCCATCTTCTTCTGAATGTCGCTTGCTGTTTTGAACGGGGCACATCGGCATACCAAATGGATGCGCGCCCACCCGACCCGGGGAAGAGAAGTGTCTCGCGGTGAATCGATGCGTAATGTGCGTAATGTGCGTAATGTATTCGATCGACATTGGGAATATACCCCGGGTTTAAATGAACTCAGTGCACCTCCCATTATATGTGCTATACATTTTAGATATTTTTAAAATGTATTTTGTCTTCTGGACGGACCAATATCAATTTTGCAATAATAAACAGAAGTCTACATAGCTTAGCTGTTGCACAAGCTTTCTGGGCAGGTGTAGCCTTGATGTACACAAGAGGGCGAAAGACAGCAACATTTTACAATAAGCTGAATCCATGATCTCAGACTCTGAGCACACGTGTTCGTATGTGTATTGCACTTACATTTCCACTCTCTCCACCTTGACCCCCCAGGGATCAGTTGCCTCATCCAAGATCGACTACAAGAGAGAAAAACCAAATTATGCGTTTAAAAAGATGAAGAACATATAAGTGGGTTGGTTGGTTGGTTGTATATTCAGGACGCTTTAACCGTGCACTTTTAGTCATATCGCGTCAATGGGAGAAGGAAGGGAGAATGGAGCTATGTCCCCGGGAGTAATCCCCTTTTTGCGAAGGAGGACATGGGATCTTCATCCTGTGACCACACAGACATAACCTATAAAGGCAATAGTCAAACGGCATGTTTATGCACCCACGAATGTATGATAATGCAATCCCCGTCAGCCCGCCCCCCCTACCCCCCACTTCACCTTCCCGGCACTCCCAGTACAAACGCAGGCCATGTATATACTTATTAAGCCTCATGAATATCCATCTAAGCGATATCCGCCAAAAGAATATATAGTTTCTTTGGTGACGTGCCATCAAATACTCCTAACATCCTACCAGACGCCAAGCCCAGTCCCTGTGAGATATCCTGGCCGTACAACATGGTACCGACCTGCATGATGTGGCTGGTCTGCTCCCGGTCACTCAGGATGTCAGCCATCGTCTTGGTGCCCAGGACGTTCCGAAGCGTGGTCTGCGCCAGAAGACGCGTGGCGTCATGGACGTCCTCCACGTTGGTCACCGACAGGATCGGGTTGTAGATCCGGAAGTAGACCACGGCGTCTACTTGGATCGTCACAGAATCCCTGCTAAGAATCTGGATTGAAATGACAACGAATGAGAGATGATATAATGGGTTAAAAGCTGGTTTTTCCGTTGAATTAACTCACTATACCTATATCTGACGATTCTACCTTAATGTACACTGAGGCGGAATCAAACACGACGCACTCCATGTCATTTCCCTCTTTCAAGTTGCATATCGAGCTCTTGCCCGCCAAAACTAAAGAGGTCAAAATACAAATAAGAATCAGTCCTTGAATCGTTCAAGACTTCTTTTGTCTATATATACTCCAGTAATTGCCCCGATCCAATAGAGCATAGGGCTAACCCCCAACTGTATGTTTTAAATGTTACTGTCCTACAACCTCCCCCCATGATGGGCTTCGCCTTTCGTAAAATAAATTTATTCTCTTATTTGCAGGCATATCATAATAATACTTGCTGAGCAAAAATATTACTAAATATATACTGGAATTTCCCACAACACACTGCCTGGTTACGACCCGGACAAGAGAGGGCAATATTTACAACACGATCTACGGAATTCGGCCATGAAATGTAAAGAAGTCAATGGTTACCTCCTGTGGTGGGACATTGTACGTCACTGTCCGCAGGTCAATCACAGTCAATTTGTCCATGCAGGGGAAATAGAAGAATAACCCTGAAAGAGTAAGAATAATAAGTTATAAAAAGGACACAGATACAATTTTGAGTTATATATATATATATATACAAGTATTCGATCAAAACTATTCACACGGTTGTTTCTCTCTAAAATCACGCCAGGATCTAAAAATTGAAATATCTTATGGTCTGATTATTTGAGGCAAATATTGCAGTACTGTTAAATGTGAATGCTCAAATGCTATTGCAACCCTGATGCCATTTTGTGTTATTTGATCGGAAACATCTGTATAAATTACATAAATAATATTGAAATATTGACTTGTTTTATTTCTCATTCACTCATCAAATCAAGTTAAGGTAGTATGCTACTTTTCAAAACTTAGGGTAACACATTGTGAAATTTTCGTACAGATACATCTATTTATATGCTTATTACAACGCAATAATAAAAACAGGGGTTTTCAGGTGGTTTTTGTCTCCAAAAAGTGAGGTAGAAGCCCTCACCCCCCTATTACACTTTAACATGGCGACAAGACATAAACAAGACGGTAAAACATACTGCTTTTGCGCAAAGAGTACTTTCTTATATACTTACAAGAATTATACAATAATATTGATAGGTTTTCACGTTAGTTTTTTTGCAATGCGAGCTTGAACCGTCCCACCCAAATCCCGTATAAAAACTAAGCATTGTCACTAACGGAATTTCGTGGTTAAAAAAAAGATAAAAAACAATTGGTCAACGGTCCTGATATTTTTAGTTTATATTATTTCTTATTATGTACATGTCATTGAGATTTCGGAGAGAAAAACATTGTCGCAAAGTCGAAAAAGGATCGCATATAAATTGCATTCGCTAGGTGGCGCCACGGTGATCACGCGTACAATCGTAAACGCGTCTTGTTTTGTTTTTACAATCTGGCAATAACGCATGCATGTAGCCTATATATTTAGGCTGGCCAATCTGTTATGCTGACATGCTGCTGGCATGATGAGTATAAGAGCTCTACCTGGTCCCTTGGCGCGGCCCATGATACGTCCCAACCGGAAGATGACCGCTCGCTCATACTCCTGTACGATCTGTTAAATCAACATCAATAGATGAGGTGTATCTTTGTCAGAAATGCATTCGCTTATAATGCGTCAAGGAATAGTTGTTCTAGCTAGTCACTACGATCACCCGTTAGGCTAGTGATCCCACACGTCGATGGGCTTGATCGATTATCATGTGCAAGATCGTAAAAATATATCTAACACAGTGGAATATATTCAGTTGTTAAATATCAAATAAGGAACTTTAAGACCATTTTATGAATGTCAAACTGTCACGCCAAGATGCATTGCAATATCTCAACAATATACCAAATAAAGGACAAGCTTATTTCTGTATTATTAGTATTGTCAAACTGTGAAGCTAAGATCAATCGCAATATCTAACAATACATGGGATATTTTCTGTAATCAAAAACTGTGTCTCGTAATTGTTGCATTTTCAAGACGGCGTCATTCTACATACAGGTACATGATTTTTAAAGCCAATCTACATTAAACAATCTTCCGTTCGCTACAAGTTAAGGACCTTGGACTGACCTTGATACAGACGCACAGGGAGAAGGGGAAGGTGAAGATGACGAGGATGATGGCGATGAAGGTACAGCACCCGGTGCAGCACTTGCTGCCGGAATTGTTCGTGTCGTCCACTGAAGCGTAACGAGGTCATGTCAAGGTCGGCGTAAAAGGTCAAGGTTATTGACATAGTAAAGCAGGGGGCTCGAGTACAACATAGAGGTTGTGGTGGGGTCTGGGCGGGCGACGATGAGAGGGGTAAACGAAGGAGTGATGTATCCGGGGGTAGCTCCAGGCTATTAGTGTGATCAGGGTAAAAGGTGAAAGTTATCGATCTCAATTTGCATTGTAACGGTCTATCTCGGGTACAGTATACATACTAGGCATTTCTATTGATATTATAACGGCGGGGGTGGGGTAGGAGTAGGAGGGAGACCATAAGATATACAGTAGAAAATATATTGACGTTGTACTGGTGGGTAGTGCGTAAGGGCAGGAGAGAAGTCACAATATATATAGCAGAAGCTCTATTGACATTGTAACGGTGGGGAGGGTGTCAGGGCATAAGATAGGTTACAACATATATTTTAGTAGAAGCCCTATTGTCATTAAAACGCTGAGGAATGAGGTATGAGCAGAGAGGAGGTCACAATATATAGAGTAGAGTGTCTAATTTGACATTGTATCGGTTAGGGGGGAGGGGGGCGCAGGAGAGAGGTTACAACATATATAGTAGAAGCTCTATTGACATAACGCTGAGAAATGGGGTAGGAGCAGGGAGTAGGTCACACTATATATACAGTAGTAGAATGTCTAATGACATTGTAACGCTGGGCTCGGCTATGACATAGATGCTGTCGTTAGATTTGAGAAAGCTATACGTCAATAGGAAAGGTCAAGGCAGAGAGGAGCCATGGCCCCAGAAATAAAACCCTATTCTCTTTTCTTGCGAAGAAACCCATGTCGGGCTTTTTGAGAAGAACGGGCTACCTACTAGGCTCCAGGGTGACCTCGGTAAAACATATGGAAAGGAATCCATCTAAGGACATTGCAACGGATGGGATAGGGTAAATCACATAGATTAGAACCTCTATCAGTATTGACATCTAAAAATGGGAGGAGGAGGGGAGGGGGAGGGGGGGGGGAGTGCAACACAACGAGGAGAACCTTTGTTGGCATTACAAATGTGGAGTTTGAGTACAACATACAGCGTCCAATGTCTATTAAGGCGTATTCGATATACCTAAAACCGACGGGAAACCGAAACCGTTTTTGAAACCTGTTTCAACGGTTTGCCCACCTAAAGGCAAACGCATAGTTTCATTTGTTTACAGTTTCAGCGTGTATTTAGTCAATATAGCCACTTCCTTATGAAGTCGTGCCAGCATAAATATGCCGTCTGTTTAATTAATTATCTACTCGCGATTAGACCGTCCGTCTCATACTTTGGTCCAGAAGTCTCTATTTATTACAATTATGATTAAATGCGATGTATGTGTTGACTGAACTGACCGCGAAACCGTCAAACCGTCAAATCGGCAAACCGGTTTCGGTTTTTCTCCCGTCGGACAGGCGGTTCAGCAAACCGGTTTTGGTTTCATGTAAATCGAACACGCCCTTTGCTTTATAAGGCTGGTATCGGCGACTTCGTACATATGGTCGAACCTCTATAGATCTTGTAGCGGTAGCGGTAGCGTACGGCATATGTAGTAGACCTTGTGTTGACGCTGCAAAGATGAGGTTCGAGAACAACACAGAAAGTATTCATTCTATTGATTTTGCAACGGTAAGGCGTCGGTGTAACACACGCATGACGCTATTCACTGACATGTTAACCACGCGTCCCCCCCGGGGGGGGGGGGGGTGTAACTAGATACAAGAATGCACAAGGAAGTGCCGCCGGGAGCCCCATAATCTTACCCATCCAAGTACCAAAAACTGTGTAAAATTAGGGCCTATCCACGTGCCACGTTGAGAACGGTGCACGACTTTGGCAAAACTCTTTCCAGCTTGAATAATGAGCGGACCCATTGGCGTACCAACTGCCCCCAAAAGTTGAGCCATGTAAGTACCAAAAGTGCATAATTTAGAACCCATTGGCGCACGAAAATGCACGAAAAAGACCACGAGACGTCCTCAACGGTCAATCCTCGGACACAGCACTGTAGAATGGGACATGGCTCGTATCTGAACGCCTAAGCTTGGGTGGGGGGGGGGGTGCTTTGCTGCGAGGTACAAGACGACCCCGTTTTGCAGATTGTCTGGCATATATATATCAAAGACTAAGATTAATTTGTGGACGTGTCTAATATACGGCTCAATATCATTATGGTGATATCAATATCATTATGGTGATATCAATATCATTATGGTGATATCAATATCATTATGGTGATATCAATATCATTATGGTGTTATCAATATCATTCTGGTACAGGCTACAGGTACCCCCCGCCCCGTCACCCCTATCCCACAATCTCCAGGCAGAGGGCGGCCCTCGACCCCACTTCAATTTTTGACCATCAGAATTATCCTTCATACACGAAAATTGAAAATGAACCTAATCGACGACATAGTCGCAGTTTGACTTCAAATATACCAGTTTGGCATTTACGGTGTTACTGGCACCGTACGGACGTATTCATTCGAGTGTGATTAATTAGAAGCCATATATGTTACTTTCAAACTATGTATTCCAGGTCAAAGCGTGAAGGAGCTTTGAACTTTGACCCCGTGTTATTCAGAAATATTTTTTCGCCGCTTAACTCGTCCATTGTGGTCGTACGACAACGGAATGTCAATATTTTTCAAATTCTGTGTCGAAAAGACTAAATGCTAACCGAAAAAAACACATCTAAAACCGCTCGTGACCCCAGCCCCGTGGAGGTCAACCATTAGGTTGGCAGTTAATTACGTCGTGGGGCAGAGGCGATGTGAAGAACGAGCTAACCCTGATGGCAGAGCGCCCATCCCCCTGCTGGATTCCTAACAAGGAAGTGGTGCCCGCTCGACAGCTTCTAGTTGGACGTTGAAGCATGATTTGAACGTCTTACCTGAGGTGCGCACGTGGTACTCGCCACCCTCCAGCTTCACCAACGCCTGGTCACGACTGTCACGACTCTCACGCGCCGACGACATGGCGAAACTTTCAGTACTTCTGGTCGCCAGACTGTATAACGATAGTAAATACATATACAGTATATATATATCATTGTTATGGTTGCATTGGTACTTTAAATTAACCACTGTTGGTAATATCGCGGCGTCAATGGGAGAAGGAAGGGAGAGTGGAGCCATTTCCCCGGGGGGTAACCCCCTACTCTTTGCGAAGGACATGGGATTTTTATCCTGCGACCACACATAGCCTACATGGCCACAGCGGGGCTGGAACCATCGATCCACGTGCCGTTAGGCTCTAAGGTGGCCAGAGCACTCAAGGCCAGCGCTCTAACCCACTGACTTTTTGAGCCGGTGTAACATAATAACCTGTCCGGCCGTGATAACCTGTCCGGCCACGCTTCTTTCATGTCACTAACCCTAACCAGAACCCTAATCCTAACCTTAACCCTAACCCTGACCCTAACCTAACCATAACCTAACCCTAAACCTAACAAAAATGCGCTATTTACATAGCAACCTCATTCGCTGCGCATGCGCGCACGTCAGCCGGACACTTTATCACGGCGGACAGGTTATCATGCTACACCGGCCCCATGGTCGCAATGATACATCAATTGATAGATGTCAGCAGCAAATGTTATAACCGCGTACCATATGTCACAGCGGATGACCCAGATAGGCCTGCAGCGCGAGTGGCCGTCGCAGCATGTTGTTGTTATAGCTCATGCAGCATTTTAACCCTTAGAGTATAATGCGCAGCTCCAGGAATATGAAAAGGGAGGAGGTCCACTGGAAGTAAACCTGCGCTCGGGAGGGGGGGAAAAATTGACGACCAAGGGGGGGAGGGGGTGGGGGAGGGGTCCACCAATCAACCGGGCGGGGGGGGGGGCTTTATATAGAGTTATATGGCGTTCCGAGGCTCCGCCCGCCCCTCCGACCCCTGTATTCGCTCCTGGAGTAGACCCTACAGCAGGCTATATAGACTTACACCTTCAGATACTAGGACCATGACTAGGTGCTACGTACATATTACGCAATTGCAGACCAGCCTTATACAGTCGTTACAGGATTACAGTCGTTAGTCCACAAGGGGCTCCATACTGGCAGTCGTATGTAACCTGCGGAATGTCATCTCGGCCGGAGTACCCACCTGTAGATACAACCTAACTATAGTCCCCAGACACCGTTATTTGCCGACCAAGGCGAGAATCCTCAACCGTCGTGAATCAACGGGTGAACTCCAGATCCTATACTCAAGATGCCAACTGTGTTAAGATCACCGCAATGCAAGGTCGACTCTGTCGCAACTGTCGGTATCAAGGAAGTGACTGTGCCACGCCGCGCCACGCACACCGCGACACCCTCTATATATAGGTGTTTGCCAGATGGCGCTAGCTGTGTGTATAGGCCCTTCTCAAAATTTATGCATGCGGCACCAGAACGAGGCTGCCCGCGCAGCAACGCGAAGCGTCGGTGGCAACATGGCGCACTGACGTGTTCCCTACTGTGTTAATGGCAGCTGAAAACAGCTTCCACCAATTGCTCAAGGACAAAAAAATACGCCAAGAATGGATGGTAATAATCCGAAGTGATGGTGGGCCTAATTTTTAGGTATTCGTTCACTTATTGCTACTGTTATTTGAAGAGAATAGTCGAATGTATCGCCTAAAATTTAGTTTACTTGGGACTACAACGCTGACCCTACATTGCACAGTCACTAACAGTAACACATCGTCGCTTGGCAAGGCCTAGCGGTATCCTATCTGGATATTGCATGGTCTAGTGAAAATGACATTGAAACCAGATGGCCCTTCGAGATCCCGCCTTGCCCAAGGCCAATGATAGTCACAATTTTGTTTCTTGGCTTTGTGTGACAGATTTATTTTTTTACCCTTGACACTAAACAGTGAGGTATGACGCATAGATTGACTCAACAACAACAACTCAGTAGCTTGAAAAGAGCTAAATGAAGAAGTTCAATCATTATTTGATTATTTAAAGTGGTTCAAACTAAATGAGAAACACATAATTTAATGGCGTGTCCTATGTGTCAGTTGGCCTTATCTCAAATTAATGGGGCAGTCTCCACCTCCATACAGTCACCTCTCTGGGGCCATCTCTTTCTTGGGGGGTTACCCCACGGAGTACTGTGGTGGGGATATGTTAATACATGTAATTCTGCATGTATTAACTATTCCTCTTTCTGACTAATTACAACTAGCACTGATGTGATGGGAGCAATTTACCAAAGACGATTTTAATTGGAGAAAGATCTGGTGCAAGTTCCCTCCAGACTCACGTCAAGTTTGGGTGCATAACAGAGTGAACATTACTGTGGTTTATATCGTCCGCATATATTCTTACCCACTATATAACATATGGGAGCTAGAAAAAGACATCGTGCTGTACACAAAACATATCAACATGATTAGGTGTGTTTCTCATGACATTGTAAGACCCACATACATACACATCCGACACATATACCACTGAAGCTGTCCAAGAGAAGCGTCAAGTGATAGAAGAATTCTGACACAGGTGCAAATGAAAAGCAATTCCCCGGAAAAAAATACAAGAACCTCAGTCAAACTTGATGAGAAAATAAATCGTCATTGGGCGTTTTGGACTTTTACAATGGTATGATAATCGTTTGTAAAAGGCTTTTCTAATTACCATGTGACTCGAACCGTCAGCCCAGCATCTTCAGGTTGCAAAAACTCCTGCAATGTATGCCTACAACCGGCATCCACTGCTTGAACGATAACAATTAGTCCAATTATAATGTAACACGAAGCATTATTGTTAGCGCAATAGTAATATTTTTAATTCGAATATTAATTGATCAATTGCACTTTATCGTCTCAACCCGATTTATTTATTAGCCATAGCTAGACGATCCGTGGAGTGACCCCCAGATTTTAGATGTTCCATTACAAGCTTCTGGATCATGCTGTTGTCATCAGCCTCAGTGTACTTTTTCAAATGCCAGGCTCGTGTACTGAAGGGTATATTGGGACGTTTTGGAATACGCCATGACTTGCTTTCATGACAGTTTCAAATTTGCCTCTCATGTTATGGATATAAACTTTGAACTTTAAACGTTGAACTAGCCTTTGCTGGTGTGGTTATGTCCTGACGATTTACTACACATTGTGACATATTCTTCAACAAATGTAAATATATAGCCAAGAACGATAAAAAGTCACGATCGCTCTGTTTAACCGACGGATTATGCGAAACACCCGAGAGGTTAGTGCCAGTCGCCATGTTATAGCGCCGCATGCAGTAGGACCGCTGCCATGGTAGCCTCGTTCTGGATTATTCATGAGATAATATTAAGAAGGGTCTATACATGTAGGCAAAGAACTTGTATGAAAAGAAGCGAAAGCCGTATCTATAACCCGGTAACAGGATCGTGGTGGCGCCGCCAAGCGGTGAGGGTTATTACATCGCTCTAGCCAGGTGTGCACGGGCGTGTCCTGCTGCCTGAACGAAGGCCGCTGGCGAACCCTCCGGGGTGCGCACCGGATTTTGTTCTGAGCTGCTTGATTCCACAGGTCTGTACCGTAGTATTGCTGCCTCCCTGCACTCCCAGGGTGCGCTAGGGTTACGCGTGTGTTGGGCGTAGTGGGGGGGGGGGGGGGGGGGTGGGGGCACGTTTTTTTGCGTCAGGCCAATAGGAGAGGGCTAGCTATGCTGAAGGCCTGGGATGCGCCGCGACGAGCTCAATAAGAAGAGGTTGTACGACTCAACGGCTGCCTCGGGCGTCAACACCCACTTCAATGCTTTGTATCTCTAAATCTAATGGCTGAATCTCCATATCAATCACCTACCTGGCCTTCTACCTTGGGGGGGTGGGAGGTCGGCATTCTGAGGAATTGTTTAGAGCAATTTTTTTTACCGATTCTTTTGGCTTGTGAGTTATTTTAGTCTACAGGTTCGCTTGTTTGACATCACCCACCCCCCTAGGGGGCGTGGGAGGAGGGGGGTCGGAGCGTAGGGGAGGGTTGGGGAGGGGGGGGGGGGGGGGTAGGATACAGAGGGATTTTTTATTTTATTTTAATAATATATTTTTTTGACGATTTCTTGTATTTAATATTGATTTTTTGAGTGAAAATGTTTGCTTCGTTGACACCACCCGACCGCTAAGAGGCGTGGGGATGGGGGCGGTTAGCAGCGGGAGGGCAGGGGGGGGGGTAGGGCCTAAGGGGGGGGGGTGGGGGAGGGGCATGCTAAGGAATTTTTTTAGAGCAATTTTTTTACCCATTGTATTTTAGTCTACAGGTTCGCTGTTTGACATCACCCACCCCCTAGGGGCGTGGAGGAAGGGGGTAGGGGGGCGTGAGATAAGAAGCGTAGACACTAAAATGGATGCATTTTTAGGTTGCATTCCATAGCCTATGCTAGGCATAGCCATGGAAAAAAAGTTTTAAAAGTGACATATAACACAGTTGAACAGTAATTTAAAATTACATTCCACATCCATGAGTCTGATCAGACTAACAATGGCCAATTTACAGATCTTCGCACACGCAGTTGACACGGTTGAGCTGTCAAACAGTCAGTTGACAATGACAGTTCACCTGTCAAAACATAAACAAACATGGTCATGGACTCAGCTTAATCCCAATTGTTCGCCGAAACGTCATAGAAAAGACACTTGCCTCTCTTTGTCCTGGGGAATTGAAAGAAGGAATATTCTCCTCTGTCTCTTTATAATTGCAATTCCATGCCCACAAATTGTGCCACGACCGGACTTCCAGCGGCTACAACCTGCGTCCATTTTGCCGTCTGCACCGAGTTGACCGCTTTTTTTTACGTCGCGCTTTCGCTTCTTGTTCTATAAATTCTTTGATGTAGGTGTAACTGGTCCCGGCCCCCAGCTCACCATACCGACACGGCCT